>VZTU01030013.1:9078-20360 GCA_013400835.1 Zapornia atra | reverse complement strand
CCTCTCCCTCTCCCTCTCCCTTTCCCTTTCCCTTTCCCTTTCCCTTTCCCTTTTTTCTGTGACTGACCTACGTGAAGTCCAAGTGTTCACCTTATAATGCCAGGTTATCTTGAAAAACATAGTAGCACGTTTTTTGACACATAGGGGTTTTAAGAACACTAAGCACCAAATGTAGTATTATTGTTGCTTTTGTGGTGTTGTCTTCTTAGGATAGTTGAAGACTTATGGATTTAATAATCCAAGAAATTGTTAATTCATATATTAGAATTGGCAGGCATCTTTGTGGGGTCTGAGTGTACTTCTGAGAGAGTCTGGTACTGGAAAAGCTCCAAATCACATAGGAGACCTCTATGTCCATGTCAGCAGATGGGATTGTGTTTGAAAATGCAGGGTTGCAATAAAAAATTTGGGTTATTGCTGGAGTTGTTCAGTTCCATGAGTTTTTAATGACCAGCTGTTTTCTGTATCCATGGTTACCCTGAATGTAAAAACATCCTTTTCCAAACAAATTATCTGTATGCTATTGTTTGTTTATTTTGCAGTGCTATGTGTAACTATGGAACAATATTAAAGAAAGCTATGCAATAGTACAATATGCTTTTACCTAAGCAAATACACAGAGTTGAAATATCCTAGGTACATTTAAATGAAAAAAAGAGGCTTATTTCTTCATAGTTACTTTCTTCTATTTATTAATACACATAAAGATACAAGTCACTGTATAGTCTGATAGCGTCCTTACATAAAAAATATGAGTACACAAGAGAAATCTGCCATTTCAAGAAAAGAAATAAATTTAAATATCACACATTGTAATATCTTGGCATTTTTGTTCAAGTACTGAAAAAACAAATAGTGCAAACTGCTTTTTCAAACTCTTGAGGATTTTTTTTCCTATAATACTAGCACCCAATATGCTTTTTCTGTGTGTTGTTTTTGAGTTTCAGCAGAAAATCCAGAATCAGAGGATAAAAATTCCTGCCAATGTTGTTACATTAAGTAAGTAGAGTTATGAAGTCCCGATAGACGATAATTAAGTTTATGGGGTTAATTGTCACAGAAAAATATGTAGCTTTTAAGATACTAGAGATTTTTATGGCTATGACTGCCTTAGCCTCTGTACATAACTTCAAATTATACCATTACAGCAAAATTAAGTAACTTTTTAACTTACAGAATTATTTTTTCATTAAAAAAATGTTTTTGTGAGATTTGTAGGATATTAGTTTTGTTGTGTTGTACTCGTAAATAGAATTATTACAGTTAAACACTTAATTTAACACTTAACCTGCAACTTCCTATATACTTGATTGTGAATTTTTAAACACATTCTTACACTGCCAATCAGTCCAATATATTTTCCACAGTTTTTCTGCTGTAAATGTCCTGTTTTTGCCATGCAGTCAGCTAAAAGCTACTAAGCATCTTAAACTGAGTTAAAAGCGAGAAGATAATAGTATGCCAAGAAGGCATCAGGATGCTTAAATAAACGTGAAACAGTGTTGTTTGTTAAAAGAGACTATCCTGTTCAATCTGCTTCTCTCTAAGTCCTGAAGGCAGACAAGTGAACTGCCATCATGCCTTTCTGAAGGAGAATCTTTTACCTTCTTATGAAGACCATTTTAAGGCATCTTTCTTTTTTATATTTGGACAAAAGATTTCACTTACTACGTAATATCATTAAACTGATTTGCAGCATATAAGAAACACAGATATGATTTAGATTTGGAGTATGAGTAGTTGTTTATTTTTGATAGAATTTAAAGTTTTAGAAGTGTAGGTTAATTCAAAGATCTTTCCAACTGCGGTTCATCTTTGGTATTTTTGTTGTTATTTTTATGTAGAACAAATTGAAGAATGTTTTTTAAAAATTACTTTCATCACCCACCAGATTTAGTAGAAAAACTACTCTACTTTTGCACATTACCGTTATCTAGACCAAGTTTAAAGTCCTAAGTAAATATCCACTGATTTAATTTGGAGAAATTTTACATTTCAGTTTTATTTAAAGTAACTTTTTATTGGCACAAGGTGTTCACAGTTTAGTCTTTAAACTGTCAGGATTTTGGCTGTTATCATGACCTCTTATTTAGTCTCTGCCAGTTTTTTAAGACTAGTTTCACTTTGTAGCGTTACCTACAAAAACAGATAACAGCTTCCCAGTAAAGATAGGAATCTGCATGCCTGTGAATAATTTGGCTTCAGATATCAAAACCCTCCCTTTTTATTAGGAAGTGTCTGGGCTCATGAAATGTACATAAAACTAAAAAGTTTTCCTTAGAGCTGCTGCTACTTTTAGGCAAAGGTAGTTCTTAGTTACTTTCAAGCTAAATGATTTTACAAGATTCAGCTAAATTATGATTATTTAAATATATATGTATATATATATGAAAATACTATTATTCAACATAATTTCTTTCCATTTCTCATTATGTGCAATTATATATGTCTACTGGATAAGATATATTCATTATATGATGAAAGCTACAGCTCTGGGTTACCAGTCAGCTGATTAGATTAGCATTTGGGACATGCTCTTTTCTGCCAGTGACTCTGCAGTAGATCTTGGATAAATCACCACTTCTCTGGGCATGTTCTTCTGCCATCTGCATGCTCTCTCAGGCTCTTAATTTTAATTTCTCATCTTTTTAGACTATTAAATACTCCTTATAATACATTTCTGTAACATCTAAAACAGTTGAAATTCAAATTCATATGTAATTTTAGCACTTCAGGGTATAAATATTCCTGAAGGACTTAAAAACCATTGAGGGAGTGATAATTACAGTTATATGAAGAGTTGAACATAAAATAACTTTCCCAAGTCAATGCTTGAAAAATTGATCTATGTTCTAAAATATTTAGTATTAATTTTGTCTCAGAATACCTCTACATTTTATTGTTGGAGGCCACTCAAAATCTGTATTTCTTATTTGTGATCTTGGGAAGGAAAAAAATAATGCAGACGACTACTTTCTGAGTCTCATTTTCTGTAACGCTCCCCTTTTTCCCCCCCTCTCTTTTCTTTTTATTTTATTATTTTATATTTCCCTAAGGTAAATTTTCATTCTGGATAAGAAGGAAGAATTTTGATGTCTCTGTTTTGCATGGTAGGTTGCTTGTTCCTCTATTCATATAGTGATTTTGCTCTGGCAGCAAGCGTATAGTAACCCCTTATTGTCTCAGTCTCATTTTCTCAGTGTTTTCTTAAAGACAGATACAAAGTTATCTAAGGTCATTTGATATCATGGATATTGTTTAATGACATCTTAACTTTGTTAGAAGAGGAAAATTGCTGTCCGTTCAAATGCAGATACCAATTCCATTCAGATACCAATATTTGAATAACTGTGCCCGTGCATTAAAAAAAATGCATAAACCCAAGTTTCATGAAGCCATAGGTTGTTGTGGATTTTTGTGACCTCCAGCTCAATCATCTGGGAAGGAAATACCAACAAAAATATCCACATAGGTTATTCTGCACTTCTTTGGACATGTTGGAAATGAGGACCTGTACCTGGAATGTCTGCAGTGTACTCTAACCTAGTCAGCTAGTAGTAACAATGTGCACTGAGAAGGAAGCTCCATTAGTATTATTTTGAAGAAGTCACAGTAAGCATAAAGAAAGGTTTTGATTGATTTTTGAACTTTGATGTTTTATATAAAGTAGAACTTTGATGTTTAATCAGTTAGAAATGCCTCATGGAAAAAAAAAAAGGAAAACAAAACCCCACCGTAACATCTTAACAAAAAACAACCCCGATAAAAATTGTAAGTGTTTTATTAAAATCTTGCACAGTAGCTCAATTTTCTATATGGATACATTTTCTGTGTGTTATTTCTTTGCTATAACTCTTCACTAGAATTTAAAAAAAAAGTAGACGCTTTAAAAGTTTAGATTTACTTTTAGCTGACTCAATATAGAAGCCTTCTTTGTCATACTTACTCGTTCTCAATACATTATGGTCCTACTAACTTTCCCAAGTACTTTTATTCACAGTGTAGGATAACACTAGCTAACTATTTTTTTCTAGTAAATGAAGTCAACTAAGTCATAAATATGTTATTTTTTTCCTTTGAGAATGTGCTTTGTGATTCTGCTGTGGATATGACATATCTCAGCAAGGTCAGGGAGTAGACTCTCTATCTCTCCAGGCATTTTATCTCATTTTAGAAAGGATGCTGATAATAAATCATCCAGAAACATTTTTATTCCCATTTTCTCATTAGGGCACTGTTCTGCCAACTAGTCTATTTTTTAATAGCCAACCATTTATAAATTTTTACATGTGTACTAAAATATTGTCCTTCCTGGAGCTGAGGGTCAGAGTCCATGAAATACACCTGTGAGCACTGACGAGTATGCTGCTTCCTCTCCTTGGTGAGATGACTCTGAACCTTGGTATAATTTACTGTTTGCATTTGATGTACTCTTACCCTCAGTAGATTGTTACACCTGTGTCTCCATGTATTTTGAGCCTGAATTTTGAAATCCTGCCATTACAGCTGTTTGAACTGTGTAAAATTTTAAGGTGACTCATACAAAAAATGGTTCAGCTTATGGTGTTTCATATTTGTTTATGTGTAATAGATGTTGTCATCAAGTTCATTATTCTTTTCTCAAGTTCCTACTAAGGCAGCAGTTGTGCCTTGGAAACAGACTCCAGAAATAGTAATTATATTTTCATGGACAAAAAATTTTAGAAGAGAAAATCAAGACACAACTGCTTAAAGCTTATTTTTTTATAGAAGTAATTCAGTATGTATGAGAAACTTCTGAAGTTTCCAGACTACTTGGAGTAGGGTAGAATTGAATGTTTGCCTGTATAATACATTAATTACTTTCTTTTAAATTAATTTATAGAAAGCCTGAAATAATGTAGATAGAACCTGACAAAATTACCCTTTTTATAGTTGAAAATGAAATTATGCCAAATTTTTATATGAAAATATGAAATAACTCAGTAAAAACCAGTTTTGTTTAATGATTTTTCAAGTTATTTCTGACTAATTCTTTCCATTATACGAAGTACCATTACAAATCATCTGTGTAATACTGATGTAACAATTGAAACCAAGGAAAAAACAACTGATCTTAAGTACACAGCACTGCATTTCTCTAAGCATAATAACCTGTACTACCTTAAAATGGTACTAGGTATTGTAATGCTTGAAAGCTACAAAATTCCATGTTTGCATTCTGAATCTTACTCTAGGGAAAGATTTAAGAAATTGTTACACAAATGTCATTTGACTTACTGTAACAGTCAAAAGTTTTACATTTAGTGTTTTATAATAAAAGTCATCTTTAGCAATCTAGAGGTGATGTCCACTTGTAATTAAAGTTCTGGTGAAAAATGGGGACATGCTGCTGTTATTGCAATGGCAAATCTTAGATGCAGTAAAACCTCTCATGAAAGTCAGGTAATGAAGAATTTGAGTAGAATAACAAGAAACAAAAATTCTGAAAATTAATCAAATACATTCCACTTTACACATTAAGTAGGTTTCTCTGAGTCTGTGGATGTTGATTATTTAAGGTGAGGACAGAGTATTGAATAGTTTGTCTTTCAAAGTTCTTTGTCATTAAAACTCATATAAAATAGAACAAATTTTAATGGAATGCCTTTGATCTTCGAAGTGTATGGATTTGTACAGTGTGGTGTATTGCAAATCACGGACTCCGATTGTGGTGGATCGAAGACAACTTTAATAATAACTGAGCAAACGTTCATATCCTCTCAAGACTGGATGACATGTTGGAGCACATGAAGGAAGAGCATGTGATCTGGGACAGCCAGCACGGCTTCACCAAGGGAAGGTCGTGCCTCACCAATCTGGTGACCTTCTATGATGGAGTGACAGCATCAGTAGATAAAAGGAAGGCAACCGATGTCATCTACCTGGACTTGTGCAAGGCCTTTGACACAGTCCCCCACCACATCCTTACCTCTAAATTGGAGAGATGTGGATTTGATGAGTGGACCATCCAGTGGATAAGAAACTGGTTAACAGACCATAGCCAAAGGGTGGTGGTCAATGGGTCTATGTCCAGGTGGAGGCTGGTGACAAGCGGTGTCCCCCCGGGGTCTGTCTTGGGACCGGTGCTCTTTAACATCTTTATCAATGACATCAATGATGGAATTGAGTGCACCCTCAGCAAGTTTGCGGATGTCACCAAGCTGAGTGTTGTGGTTGACACCCTAGAAGGAAAGGAAGCCATCCAGAGGGATCTTGACAGGCTGGAAAGATGGGCCCGGGGGAACCTAATGAGGTTCAACACTGCCAAGTGTCAGGTGTTGCACTTGGGTCGGAAGAATCCCAGACATAGATACAGACTGGGAGAAGAGCTTCTTGAGAGTAGCCCTGCTGAGAAGGACTTGGGGATTGTGGTGGATGAGAAACTTAACATGAGCCAGCAGTGTGCTCTTGCAGCTTGCAAGGCCAATGGTATCCTAGGCTCCATTAGAAGAGGACAGGGAGGTGATTGTCCCTCTCTACTCTGCCCTTGTGAGGCCCCATCTGGAGTACTGTGTCCAGATCTGGGGCCCCCAATACAAGAAAGATGTGGAACTGTTGGAGAGGGTTCAGAGGAGGGCCACAAGGATGATTAGAGGGCTGGAGCACCTGCCCTACAAAGAGAGGCTGAGGGAGCTGGGCTTGTTCAGCCTGGAGAAGAGAAGGCTGCGGGGGGACCTCATTGCAGCCTTCCAGTACCTGAAGGGAGCTTATAAGCAGGAGGGGATTCAACTTTTTAAAAGGGCAGATAATGGCAGGACAAGGGGGAATGGATTAAAACTAAAGGAAGGAAGGTTTAGATTAGATATTAGGGGGAAGTTTTTTACAGAAAGAGTGGTGAGGTGCTGGAACAGGCTGCCCAGAGAAGTAGTGGATGCCCTGTCCCTGGAAGCGTTCAAGGCCAGGTTGGATGGGGCCCTGGGCAACCTTGTGTAGATCCAGGCCTGGAGGTTGGTGGCCCTGCCTGTGGCAGGGGGGTTGGAGCTCTATGATCTTTGGGGTCCCTTCCAACCCAGACTATTCTATGATTCTATGATTCTATAAGACTGAGGGAGCAGCCTCGAGTCACGTTTCAGGACTTTTCGTGAACACTAGAACCACAACATTCCTATACAAAAGGTTGTCCCACCTTGGGAGGACTCCTGCCTTGCAGGCGTCTTTCCGTCTGCACCTTCCTTACTATGAGAAAGCACACCCTGCCACCTCCCTGCTCAATTTACAAATTTACATGTCTACAAAACCCTCTTTCCTGCTTTTTCTCTTGCTTTTGCAGCTTGTCTCCAACAAGCATAACTGTCTGTTTTCCAGGGCCGCTTTTCCACTTCCCACAGTAGAGGAGCACAGATTTAGCCGTGTGGATGGGAATTCTGTTTAGTATTTGTTGCAAACCTCTACCTGCAGATGAGCAGATTTATGACTAACAGAGGCTTTGTTAGAGAAATCTCAACAAGGAAGAAATTTCTCTTTCTATTATTGTGCAATTGTATCAGGAATTTGGGTTTATATTTGTTTGGATTTTTTTTTTAATAAACTTTTTTCTAGATTTATTGCATGAAATGTCTGGAAACGGAGCATAGAGAAAAGTTCCATGGTCTACTGGAAAAATTCTTTGTTTCACAAAGGAATTTTAAAAAAATCAGATTAAAACAAGCCTCATGAATGAATAATCAGATTGTACATTAAATTGTAATTGCTTTTTCTAGAATATAACAAAATTATTTGAAAGCAGCATTTATATTAGCACTACTCAGTCTGATAATAAGAACATTTCATGTACCTTAATACGGTTAGTGAGTGCCTTTTAAATTTTTTTCATTCTTTCATTATCTTTTACGTATCAAACTATTTACATTTTTTTTTTTTTAGAATTCCATGGAGAAAATACATTTCAGGACCTCGTGGCCTTAGACTGTATATTATGTCTCCATGAGCTATACAAAAACACAATGATCAAGCTGAATTATTTCAGTAATTCTAAAATTTATATTCACTGGTTTTCTACACTTGGGATTATTTTTTGTATCTGATCCTCAAAATACTGTATCTTATCTTCTTTGCAACTGATTAAAAAAAAATAAATAACAACTTTGGAATATCAATAGCTTGACATTCTAGCTTGAAAAACATAAATATAACTTTTTATAAGATTTAAAATTTAAAATTAAATTTGTGAAATTTAAAGAAAAACTGAAGGTTCATGTTTATGATGTGAATAGAATGTATAGAATATAAAAGGAAATAGACAATGTGGTGCTTGTAAATGAAATAAATGCCAGCTTAAAGCACACAAAAGTAATAATGTGAGTGTTTGAGAACAAAAGTCAGACAATTTTAATTAGAAATGCATACATTACTTTTAAAATCACAATTAGCAGGGAACACATGCTCCCCAGAAGACAGTAGTGTTAAACTTGTAGAGTTGAATCTAGCTACTAGAGATTTATTTTTTTGTGAACAGCCATTTCTCACATTACTAAGCATCATGCACTTTTTTTTTTCTGATAAATCAACTTTTTTAAAGGATATGCACTGTAATTGATTCAAAATATAGTTTATTCCAGATCAAAACCAGGAACATATGAATGACCTTTCTGTTCTTAAGAAAGCTTCTTGCTGAATACCTGATAAATCTAAGAAAAGCAGAATTACCCTGTAAATTCATAGAGAAATAGAGTGCATGTACATAGTATCCATCCTGTCCAAGCCACTGAAGCAATTTAATATCTTTGCCAAGTATTTTTTTTCCCTCATCCATTAATAAAGCTAATTTTTTTAGTATAGTCTATATTCTTTTTCCTAATTTTCCTGTCACAGGCATTTTGATGTGAAAAGTTTATTACCATAGATGCATCACTCTAATTTCCATCAAACTTAGCGAAGCATATGGTTCACCAGGTATATTCCAGTTTATTAGTAAGGAAAAGTAATTTTTAGGAATACGCGTTGGGAAGAGAAGGAACATGCTTGAAGTTCCTTACTCATTTCTGTTTGTTTAATTCAATATAAGAATTTTGTGCAAAATACTGAGACATAGAATCAAAGAATCTGTCTTGTTTTAGGATAGAGGCATTAGCCATGAAGTTCCTGTTTACACTTGCCCTGGATTTAAATTTATTCATTACAGATGTGGGCAGCCTGGATTCCTGGGCCAAGGCCAGTTGTATGAAGTTCAACGGGGCCAACTGCTGGGTCCTGCACTTGGGTCACACCAACCCCACACAATGCTACAGACTTGGGGAAGTATGGTTTGAAGTATGCCTGGTGGAAAAATAGCTGGGACATTGGTTGACAGCCAGCTGAATATAAGCCACCAGTGTGCCCAGGTGGCCAAGCAGGCCAACAGCATCCTGACCTGTATCAGGAATAGTGTGGCCAGCAAGACTTGGGAAGTGATTGTCAATCTGCACTCAGTTCCTATGAGGCCACACCTTGGGTACTGTGTTTAGTTTTGAGCTACAAAACATCAAGGATAGAGAGCAAGTTTTACAACGAGTGGCTGAGGGAAGTGGGACTGTTCAGCCTGCAGAAAAGAAAGCTGAGGGGAGACCTTATCACTCTCTATGTGAAAGGAGGTGGTAGCTAGGTGTCAGTCTCTTCTCACAAGTAATGAGATAGGACAAGAATAAATGGCCACAAATTGCACCAGCAGAGGTTTAGATTGGATATTAGGAAAAATTACTTCACAGAAATGGATGTCAATCACTGGAACAGGCCGCCCAGGGAAGTGGTTGAGTCACCATCCCTGGAGGTGTTTAAAATAGACATAGATGTACTGCTTAGGGACATGGTTTAGAGGTGGACTTGGCAGTGCTAGGTTAACATATGGAGCTGATGATCTTAAAGGTCTTTTCCAACCTAAATGATTCTATGATCTCATTTAACACATTAATGCTGGGTTTTTTTCTTCCACCTTTGTAAAGGTGATTTCTGCTTTAGTAGTATTATGTTTGTTTGTTTGTTTGTTTGCTTATTGCATGCCCCATAAAACATTAAATACTGTGGATTTAGGTGCCAAGACTAAGCTGCACTTCACGCTGTCGTAGCTTTCCAACCTCAATTTTTCTAGATCATTAGTTTCATGTAAATCTGCTGATTGCATATAAAGGCAATGTTTTTTCGCAGCTTATGGCCTAACAATTCAAACATAAATGTAAACTGCAGCAAGTTCACACTTTTGTATTTGAAATTCCTAACTTCAGTATTTGTTCTGGACAGTACAGCTTGATTACCCATGATTTCTTAGTTTCTTTGCACTAGGAAACACCTTTTCCAAGAAGTGGGTTTTAGTCTCGTTGCTCTAACACATAAATTCGTTAGTTTGTTGATAAAAGACTTTTGTTGTTTGTGTCTATTGTGACTATAAAGTGGTTTTAAGTGCTTTGAGGGCCTTGTTTATTCTAATACACCACTCTGCAAGTTTTTTATGACTGCAATTTTGGCAGTACCAACCTGTAGATCTAATGTTTATCTGCAGTAATAGAAATTTTAATTGTGTTTCTCTTTGCTAGAATCTCTGTATTTTGCTGTTATTACATAAAATGGTATTGGTAATCAATGCCGCCTTTGTTGAAGAGCTTAATTAATCACTTCTAAACACATCAAATCCTAGTGACTTATATGGTCAATTAATTAGACCCAAACGCCTTCAACTAATTATGTGTAGCCTGGAACCAAATCAGAAAGTTCTTTTCAGGATCCATGTTCAAGGCTAAGCTGGTACATGAAAGCACTGATAATACAAATTTATTTATTCGGAGTCTTTTCCTTTGGCTTTCCTCAAGCTCGCTTCCTTCTGTAGGTCACTCCCTCCTGAAAACAGGATCAGCATCTGACCTTGTGACCATGTTGCAGTTTGGTGTAACTGTTGCTTCAGTGGCTCTTGTAGGCTGCAGTTACAGCTTTCTGCAAGCCCTATGTTTTGAAAACACTGGTACATTCAAGGCCAAATTTGAGACCAAGCCTATCAGAGCTGGTCATAGCGCCTCTGTGAATCACATATAGGAGAAAAAATACTGCTGGCAGGCGCACTTTGCCACCGGAGCGGGAGTGAGAAGATGTAACAAGATGCACAGACTCCAAGGCCAGGCCTGCAGGAGGCGGGGAATGAAGAATGTGACGAGAAAGTTTCCCCTGCAGCTCATGGTGGAGTCCATGGTGAAACGGGTGTCCCCCTGAAGCCCATGGATGAGGACCACTATGCCCTGTGAAGGTTGATCCACGCCTCAGCAGGTTTGCCAAGGGACTTGTGACTTTTCGGGTGACCA
>VZTU01030012.1:112913-140602 GCA_013400835.1 Zapornia atra | reverse complement strand
CAGCTTGCCTGTTCAACTTCTTCAAAACCAGATTTTACTTTCTTCCAGAGGGATTCTACTGCAACTTAGAAATACTGAAATATTTCACCACTTGAAAAAAAAAAAATTCCAGTGATTTAATGCAAGTTTTTACTAAGCTGCTTATTGAAAGAAAGGAAAACAGAAGAGAGGTGTTATATTCTCAGATGATATGAACAAGGTGTAGTAGTTTTTCATCAGTACAGTTGCAAATTTAAGTGGAATGACAATACACAGATAAATACCATTTGTAAAGATTATACTTCCTGCACTGTAGTCACTATGTATGTGTGTGGGGAGATAACGTGTGTGTGTGTGTAATTGTAGTTCAAAATCTGGAAGCTGCTGCTGGGTTTTTTTTGTACAGCAGTACAGTCCTGTCAGGAAATGCAAACAGAAGGGTAGAAATGCATTTCTGATACTGCAAAGTTAGACTGGTTCCTTAGTGTAGAGTGGAGTCTTGCATTCAAGATTTGAATTCAGCCCCTTCTTCAAGCATTCTACCCATAACCAAGCACACATTTTGGTATTTGATTTTCCCCTGCTTATAGCAGGCGTTTCTTTTTTTTTTTTCCTTTTTTAAGTGCTATCATTCCTCAGGGTAAAGGGTGGATAAATAGATAGTCTTCCTAGACTAATAAATTGTCATTGCAATTTTGCAAGGCTGTTCATTATTTGTATGTCTTATATGGAGAAAGCTCATCATATCCTGCTACTGTTTCATGTTCAAGTCTCAAGTTTCATGGCATTGGGACCATTTGAATTAAAATCTCTACAAAAGCATAGGGGCCAAAATAAGCACCTTTGATATACATGCAGTTACCGCAATTTGATTGCACAACATTGGCATCTGGGTGTCTGTAAGGAATAGGAAGTTGCTTATTCTTTTTGCAGTAATGTAAAAGACAGCCAGGATAAATTTTATTCAAATATTATGCTATGAGAAATCCTGAAACTGTGAGTTAAGTCCATTGCACTGATCCCTACAATCAGAGCTCAAATTCTTCTTAAAGAGCTCCTCCACTTGATTTTGTCTCTAATCTGCTAATCTGTCTTGGTATGAAATGGATACATATATACAAACGAATACACACGTCCCTTACAATCCATTGTTGAGCATCTGTGTTTTTGTAGATATTCTCATATGTAAGAAATGAGCAAGAACTAACTTGGACAGCTTTCTTGAACTGAAATTGTTTTTGAATTTGAATATTTGTTAATAAAGTTCATGATATTGACAGACATCAGGAAAAATGAAATCTATGTGGGTGTAGTTCTCCAGAAGGCAAATGCTTCTTTTAGGAAGCATCCTCTCAAAAATGTATCAGTGGGAGTGCTGGAAATCTTGCTGAGTCAAGATGAAACACGCCCTGCCAAAGCTTTCTTGTTCGCTGTGTCCTCTGGATGGCAACCACTTTAGCCAACCTGAAGATACCTAAAGTGGCAAACAGGATTTAGATAGCGCTTACCATTCCTACTGAAGAGGGACGAAGACAATAGGCAAATATATACTAAATATATACATACACATATATAATATGTGTATTATACAGGATGGAAAATTCTGTTAAGCCAAATAACTATGAAGCAGTATGCTTGCAAACCCTTAAGTTCATCTGATGCTTAACTGAAAAGCATTATCTTGGGTAACTCATCTTTGAGTTGCACGAACAGTGACGAGTAATGTATTGTCTAACACAGCCTTATGACAGTGCAACGTTACAGGGAATGTAACCAAACCAACCTTAACTTTTACACATCTTGGATCCAAACATTCAGGTCACAAAGCTGAACTGTATTTTATATGCATCAGAGTCTAATTCCATTAAAGGCGATGGCCCAAGCCACAGTGATCTGAAGGGCAGCAACAGGAAGCTTTTATTTCTTTCTCTATGCACAAGCATTTTCAAGCAAGAGCAGCCTACAATAACATTAGTTGACACCAGAAAAATGGAAACGTCACTAGCTCTGCTTTTAACAAGCTGCACAATCAAGTCTGTAAATTTGGACATGGCCATGTGTCGGTTTAAAACAGACGTGTTGCTATTAATTTTATCTCAAAGCACAATATTACAAGTTAAATGATAGCACTATTGAGGTTTTCTAAGAAGACAAAGACAGAAATGCAGTCCTAAAAAGACAGATCCATGGGTTTGCTATGCAGCAGGGCAGAGAATTAAAAACCCATTGGAGCAACGTATTCCTGCACTACCACAGCTGTTGGTTGAACATGTGAGCAAAGCAAGCAAAGAAAATGCCAACCTCAGGAATGAATGTTTTGGAAAGTTTTGCTTTGGGAGGTGGCAAACATACTAAGCACATTATCTCCTTTCAGACCCAGACTGAAAGATGTTTCCTATCATCTTTTCTGGTCTAACTTAAGAGTATGATTGTCTGAAGGGTTGGCATGTTCACTTCAGCGTGGGGGAGGTATTCTCATTTGATGAGAATAAACCAAAAGAAAGACCTAGATGAGGCCTGATGTCAAAATTACTGAGTAATTCCATCCCCATCACTACAGCTTTTCTGGACAGGGATCAGGAAAATGTAGGGCAGAAACTTTATGGGATGCTGACAGAAGATCAGTGGTGTGACACTGTTGGTCTGTGAAGAAGAAAAAGAGAGAGGAAAGAGAGAGAATGTTCTCTGCTTTTCCTAGTCTCACAAATGACATTAATTGGTACTTAAATAGTGCTTTATTCAGGAACATAAGTATCACAGAAATGAAAGATTTCACCATGAGAGCAATATGCGTGTTGTGGTTTATGTTATATGCAAAAATACGGCAAATGCAAGCAAACATTCTCCTGCTCAACCCTCTGAGGATGAGGCTAAACAATGCCCTTGGAGCTCATGGCCATTCAGCTTTTGTAAGAGGTTTGGTTGATTTATAATCTGACTGTCAACAAAGAGAAGAGAGACAGAGTGCTGGGAGTAAAAGATAGTTAATTAATATAATCTAGGGAAAAAATGTAATATACCTCGTAATGATATCATTAAATCACACTGAGCTTCTGGAAACTATGTCAAAAATTAAACAAACAAAACACCCCAAAATGAAAAATAAATCTTCTCCTCGACATTCCAAGTACACATTTAAATTAGATCACTCACAGCTGAGTGATGGCATGTGAAGTATCGCTTTCTTTCTTACACCTGTTTCCAGGGGACAGTGAGGGTGGCCCTGGGGCATCCAGCACCTTCCTGGGGACAGGGGTGGGCTGCCGGCCCATGGGTGGGGGTCAGCACAGGGAACACAGGACAAACACAGCCTTGGGACAGTCAGGCTGGGGTGGGTGCTGACCATGCCACCCCACGGCATCTCAGGGAGCTTCTCCCCACAGCCCCTGGGAGGATGGGGCCAGCCTTGGCTGTGCTGATGCTGAGCCAGCCCTGAGCCCCCAAAGTCAAACTGCCAGGAGTGTTTCTCACCCCACTGTAAAACAGTTTACCAGCTTCTGCTGCAGATACTGCTTTTTAATGGATCGTACTTCACTGTGCTTTTCACGTTATGTCAGCTGGCTTTTGGGGGTTCCTGGCATTATGTGTACTTAAGTAAGAGACCTACCAGCCTACCTTTTAAATTATACCTTTATAATTACAGGTAGTGTTCAATTAGCCTTTATCATATAGAAACTAATATCAAGGTTTAATTTTGCTACTTCAATTCCTGCTGTTGCTTCCTGTGTGACAAGGGTATTATTTTCTTTTTATTACTAATGAAATAAAATGTTGCTTTATTTAGTAAATCTGATCCAAAAAAGTACCACTTATTCCAGGCAAAAGCAGGTAGTTTACCCTTTTTTCTTTTTTATATAAATAATTTCTAGACCTCCACTGTTCAGGGGTAAGGACATGAAGTGCAGTAACATAAAATATTTGAAGTCTGAAGGGTGTTTTACCTGTTTTACTGGACTGGGGAAATTCCTTCCCTGTTTCAACTCTATCTGGAGTAAACTGGAACCCTCTGTTTGCTTACAAACTTATCAGGTGTTTAGTTCTACATTTGCAGAGTAAAATCAACTACTTCACTGAACACGCTGCTAATATTCACAGATCTAAAGCTTCAGGAAAAAAACAAACCCAAAAATCCATCCTAGTGTTCTCATCCAAAAAATAACCTTGAGCACTGGAAAAATTCCCAGAGCTGGGAATTGAAAAAATGTTTATTTCAAAGTCAGATTTCTACTGACTGTTGTACCGTGTGCTTTAGATCCTTTATTAGTAAGCAAAATATACTCTAGTGTTACGACAGATGCCCGAATCACTATCCTTATGTTACTGGAGCATAATTGAGAAATCTCATAATGCAGTTTATTGCAGAGGTGGGAATAGAACCTAGTTCCTAAATCAAAATAATAAGGAAAAACCCACAACAACAGTGATAATAATATAAAATAATATAAAACCACATGGGTGCTACAATACTGAGATCTTCCCACATGCAGGTTAATGAGCTAACAAGTAGTCTAGAGAGCAGTATGTAATTTGGTGCCCTCGGTCTCTCTGTCAAAAGGATATATAATTATTCTTCGCAAAATGGGACAGCTTCAAAGAGAAAACTGAAGAGCTCTTCGTCTTTCCACTTGGAGCCTAAATCCTTTTGGATCTGATGATTAGGGAGCACTGGGTAAAGAAAATTTGGTTTAGATCCCATCATATAAAAGAATCATTTGTTCCTCAGTGGCCCACATCATGGGCAAATACTATAATCAGTCTGGTTTAAAAAGGGCCTTTATCAGCATTTCTTTCTCTGGTAGTTTTCTGTGCAATACGTGTTCCCGGAACACCTCAAAACAAGGTCCTGTTTTGTTATGATGGTAAGATGTTAAAGCCTAAATACCTAAAACCAGATGATATGACTTTTGATATACTTCTTCAGCATGTGAAAGATTTATGTTCAGTTGTCTCTACCTGAGATAATTTCTGCATCCATATCCACCTCAGAAGAGTTTCTAAACAGCAAGTTGGAGGATTACCTCCTGTTTTGCTGTTCCTGTTTACAAAAGCACTTAAACATCTCTTGGTGCAGGAACTAGGCATATGTGCTTATGTGCCACCTTTACAGCCAACCACTGATTAATTATTGACTCATTTGCTTGCTCTCCAGTGAGCATTCAGTACTGCACACAACGTTTTGCTCTGTAGGCTTTTGTAGATGACCCACAGAGTGACACTAGGCGTATTGCAGAACCATTAGAGAGCTTGCCCTCTTGCCAAAGAGAGATCCAGAGAGCGAACCTGACACCTGATACATGTGCTGTATGTTGTCGCTAATGTTACTCCAGGTCCTTGTTTTATCTTCTTGGTAGTGGTTTGCTATTACAAAGGAAAACCTTGCACATATAATGGTTCCGTCTCTCCCACCTTCCCCAGTCTCTTCTCTCTCTAAAACACTTAAATTGGCCTGACAGCATCTTGGCCAAATAAGAAAATAAGCGAAACTGTAGGAGACATGAAAACAAATTCATCTGAAGAATTTTGTACACTTGATTGTGTGCAGGTGAAATCCTACTTGAATACTAGTTTAGTCTAAATAAACCAAGGAGAATACAGGTAGGCTCTCAGCCTGGTGTGTGTTTGTGTAATTCCAGTCTACCACAGGTGAATACCTTGCCCTGACAGGTCCACTGTGAAAAAGGAAACCTGGCCCGTTAATCAGAGTACCAAGCATCTATGTAGAACTACAATTTTATAGTTGAGTGAATATACATAAATAATCAATAAATGTGAACTGAATTAAACAGTGAGATTTGGAGTAGTCCCTCTCAAAGTCACAACACAGAACTCACAACTTAGAGAAGAAATGAGATGACATAAAAGGACATCTGAATTCATCACTCCGCACTCTTGCTATAAGCTGATTATACCATAAGCTTGTCATTTTTTCAGCAGCCATCCAGACTATATTGCTTCCAGACTATATTGCTAGAAGTACGGATCTCTCCCTGCTCCCATCCTATTCCCAGGATTTGTGTTCCCCTAGGGCTTTTGAAGAAGAAAGAAGAGGGCAACAGAGAACAGAGGCTGCTCTGTCTTGCTGCTGGTGAGAATACCTCTCTGGATTGGTCTTGTATTTTAACATCCTGTTGTATCCCTTTGCACTTTTACTCAATATACAGGACCTAAATTGGGAGAAGATGGCTTGCTTAAAAGATCAAAATCTCAGAAGGCTTTGAACTCTTAAATAATATGGAAGATCACACGAAGCCCATTCAAGTTAGAAGAATCTGTTCATCACCTTGAATTATATCAGCACCATCCTTCTCTTCATTGCCCTTAGAGTGTGCAGAGTCAAAGACAAAATGGCATAACAAATGACACTCCGTGGCCTACTGATTTCTGGCTGCCATTTGTACGTTAAATCACCAGCAGCTGTCATGGTCAGAAAAAGCAGTAGTCAGTGTTGGAGGGAATAAACATCCACAGGCAAAAATTAGGGCTCGATTCCTTGGGGGAAGAAAGCAAAACAAAATAGAAGTGGAGTGGTATAGGCAATTCAGGTGGCAAATGAGTAACTTGCAGTGTTGTAAAATACAGGGCAAGTGCTTTGTAAGTATCATTTACATATCTCAGTACTTCTCTCTGAATGTATGTTGCGTGTTGCCTCTCAAACAGTGAATGGAGAATGCTTTTAAATGCCAGGTGTTTTTATTAGGATTGTTTGCATGCACTTATGTCGCACAATAGATACTACAATAGGTAAAGGTTTGTAGTTTCAGAAGTTTACAGCTAACTCTCATATTTGGGGGAAAACACCATCGGTGAGCTCGCTTCACTGGAACGCCACCATAGAGCCACTTTTGGTCTTCCTTTCTTTGGAGGAACTGGGGAGCAGGCCATTCCCACGGACCATCACTTGGTCCATACTCAGGCTAAAGAGAAGTTCCTTCACAACTCACAACCAAAAATAAGTTAGTTGTTGGATACATTTTTTATCTATAAACACTTCCTGTCTCCAAAGACTGATTTTAAATCTTCCTGAGCAACCACAGCTCCTGCTTAGGGCAAAACTGTCCAGTTCTGGGCTCCTCACCATAAGAAGGACATTGAGGTCCTCGAGTGAGTCCAGGGAAGGGCAACCAAGCTGGGGAAGGAGCTGGAGGGCAAATCATATGAGGAGCTGCTGAGGGAGCTGGGGATGTTCAGCCTGGAGAAGAGGAGGCTGAGGGGAGACCTTATCACCACCTACAACTACCTGAAGGGAGGTTGTGGAGAGGTGGGCGATGGTCTCTTCAGCCAAGGGACAGAAGATAGCACAAGGGGAAATGGCACAAAGCTGTACCAGGGGAGGTTCAGATTAGATATTAGAAAAAAATTTTTTACTGAAAGAGTTGTTGGGGCCTGGAACAGGCTGCCCAGGAAGGTGGTTGAGTCACCTTCCCTGGATGTGTTTAAAAGACAGGTAGATCAGGTACTTAGGGATATGGTTTAGCATAGGACAGGAGTGGTTCAACTTGATGATCTTAAAGGTCTTTTCCAACCTTGTGATTCTGTGACTCTGTGAAAAGGTGCCAGGTATACTCAATGTTTTTCAACAGTACATTAAAAGAGTCTGACTTCCTTTCTCCGAGAATTACAGATGCAGGATTTCCATCATCTTTACTTCAATGTTAAGCTTTCTTTGTTCGACAAACACAAGTTACATTTATAAATGTCTGCTGGGAAGGTACTGTGAATTTTTCTTCCTCCCTCAGCTGCATATTTATGCAATCCATGCTGAGCACTGTTTTGCAGGTAGGAACTTATGCATGAAACAGTGCTGAATTCCTCTTGTTTGTAGATTGGGTACCTTTTAACTGATTGAGTCTCACCTGCTACATCTGTTAGCACTCCACTGGAAAGCATCTTTCCTTGATGGCCTGTCACTCTTCAAGAAAGATCCTTCCCTTTTGTTCCTAATCTCTGCACAGCATTGCTTTCTCTTTGTTAGATGGATCACTTCTCCAGAATTCTCAATCTTTAATAAACACACCATTGACAAAATGCTTTCATCTATTCTTTAGATTTTGTAAATTCTCTAGAAATTATTTTGCTCCTTCTATGTGTTTTGCATAAACTTGTCAGCAAATCTCTTTACCTCACTCTTAGAGAATGAAAGTTTTTACTTTTTAAAAAATCTTTGTTCTTCTCCCAATAACTATTAATCAGATGGCTCACACTCTTTGGCACTGTTTTTTTAACCACTCACCATGACAGCAAATTGATTGCAGACAAGCCCAGGGCTCTGATACCCCGCTGATATCTGTGTAAAAGAAAAATCTAAGACCCAGGATTTTATTGTATGTAAAATACCTGCAGCAGAGTCTCAAATTTTTATGTTTTAGTTTTACCATGTGTTACAAATTGACACCATCCGAAGTCCTCATGCAAATACACCTGGCATTCTGTATTATACATGAAAAAGTTACCTGCAGGTACCATAAAGATTCTGCTTTGTATTGTATGCGATTTGCTGATTAATGAAAAGCATACAGAACAGGGACAGGGACAAAATACCTTTTCCTACTCATACTTGGGTGTGGACATCAGATTTTTATTTATTAGTATTGGTAAAACAATAGCATATAGGAAAGTCAGTTGTAGGCAGACCCACTTGTACTCATGAATGCACAAACACACCAATAAAAGACGCTCTCACCACAGTGATCTTGCAATTTAATTATTGAAGTCAACAGCAGGATTTAGACAAACAAACTGAGGACCACAAGGGAAAATACCCAACAAGAAGTGGAAATCTAATCTACACAGTACTGAAATTCAGTGGCACTTCATAAAAGATGTGGAGAAAGATGGCCTGCTGTCAGAGGATGAGCAGAAGTGAAAAAAGTTGAAGATTAGAGCTTTTCTCCACAGAAATGTTAAGCCTGGAATTTCAGGCTGGAATTGCGCAAGACCAGACATCCATCTGGGGACTTGCAGCCTTCACAACTAAAGATAAAATGCTGAAGTAAAGGTGTGGCAGAGCTTTTGGAAACTCACAAGTTTGAACTGGGGCTGCATGTTACAGCTCAGATCCATCCAAGTTTAGACATTGACATTAGGTCACCTCATTAGGGTATAGCAGTAAGGTGCTAAATAATACAGGGGAAGAGAGAAGAGTATCAGGGGAAGTTGAAAATGAAGCAGCATTGAAATGACTGCTGGTGCTTCTCACTTGGCCAAGAGAGAGCTAAAAATAACTGTGCTCCAAATTTTCACGCTACATTTAAGGGCCAAAACTTGAATACAATAAATTCAGTCTCAGGAGCTCCGTCTTCTTAGGACATTTTCAGAAGCTGTATGTTGACCAGAAAAAGCTGCATTTTTCAGATCTTGTCTAAAGAGAGTAATTGTGTCCATACACACCATCTGGAAGTTGGTGCCACTGTTAGAAGCCTTACCTGGGAAGTGGCATGCCCACGGTCTCCCCCCATCCACAGCCCTGGCTGGTTTCCTTCACACCACCGTGATGATGTGCGCAGGGCATGTGAGGTGCGGGTGATGGCAGGCACACTGTCTGCTACAGAGATCAGCTAAGTTCAAACACCCTTTTCTCTTGGGACACACTATCTAACACAGGTCTCTTGGATACTACCTAAGGCAGCCGGTAGCACTTGAAAATCTAATCTGTTGTGGGGCTATTAGCAATGAAGATGGAGTTTTTTACTAGTATTAAATTTATATATATATTTACATTTTAATTGCTGCTAACCATTATTTTAAAATAGAAGATAGCAGTTAAAGTTTTAAATCAACAACAGAAACTCAAATAGTTACTGCAGTTCATTATTAGCTTGGAAGAAAACAGAGCAGCGATTATTTCCCTAATTGTCCTTAAAGTCATTATTACATATGCAAGTACAATTTGGTACTCTCCAGAGTCTTTCCCTCATTACACTGTGTGATTCACTAAATTACACGATTGTGATTAGTGCGGCAATCGGTGTCCAAGTGGTATCAGGCAACTACTGGGCTCCTTTTGCGGAGGTCAATTTAATTACATTGTGCATGACAGAAACCAGGCCAAGTGAGTATTGCCTTTGCCACCAGCAATTGACACCTGAGTGTTAATGAGCTGGTAATTAAGAGTTGGCACAGACAGGCACATTTTAGTGTTTGGGACCGGGATTACCATATGCTTCAACGCCTCTATGCTAAAAGCCTGAAGTTATCCATCTTCTAAAATATATGGGATTTTAAAATAAAGTCAAATTAGGGCATTTGCAAATAACAAGCAAGAAAACACTTTTAATCAGGACTGAATGCTGCCCCTCATGAACTTTGGAGAAATCCTCTTTACTTGTAATTTTTTTTAGGTGGTTTTTTTTTTTTGTAATACTTGTTTACCAATACATGCTCACTCTGGAATTGCCTATAATCCAAGGGATGTTTTAAAGTCTGTTTAAAAGTAAACAATCCTGGCTATCAATTTCACTACTGTAGTTTGGCCTAGAAAATTTAATCAGAGCTGAACCTGTATTGAAAGTTCTTTCTTACAACTTAGAAATCAATGTAATATCTTTCTCTAAGAGAAAAAAGAAAGTTGGTAAACATTAACAAACAAGCATTTTATTAATAAGAGGCTATAAATGCAGAAATGGTAGTTGTACATTTCCTGGTTTTTTTACTATTTCCCTAAATCTCTCCAGCATCTTTGAGGGTCCAGACTATTGTCATACAGTCAGTGACTCTTAAGCTCCTTTGAAAACCACCTCTACATACTGTCTAAATTTATGAGGAAGAAAGAAGCTGATTAAGGAACTTGAGTTTAAGGAGAACTGAAAAGTGGCTGGCATGAAGGAGAGTGTGGTGACATGTTCTGGGGGATGCAGGGAAGGAGGTTAGAAAATTAGAGAGAAGGAAAAGCTTTACAGTAGGGAAACCACCTCTGAAACATAACCCCAGAAACATAAACCCCAGAAATGTAATTCCTAGAAAACATAACCCCAGGAAAATTAGAAAGAGGGAGGAGGAGAGGCTGTGTGGTAGGAGACCATCTCTGAAACGTAATCCCAGAAAATCAGTATTACCAGCACTCCCTCTGGGAGGGTCCCGGGGATCTTGCTTCAACGAACCCACCTTGCAGGGTGCCTGAAAATCAACAAGGGACCTACTGTGCACCCTGGCCAGCAGACAGATTTGAAGCTGTTGGCCCCCCATAGCAGCTTTTTTTTTTTTTTTAATGTACGCAGGCTGACTTGGTGCAGTGGCTTAGACAATCTTCTGGTGGCTTTATGACTCCACAGGCTGTTCCCATCAGATGAAAAATGTATTAACTTTATGGAATCTTAGTTGTGGGATTTACTCCTAATTTTCTTCTTTTGAGGCGTTTTCTTTTTTTCCACTGAACCCTCCGTAGGACATATAGCCTTTTATATGCAGATTGCTATAATTATGCTTTGAAATAGCTTTGAATTCCCAGTAGCTTAAAGGAGAACATGAAAGGGCAAATGTTACACTGAGCTGAAGGATATGAAAGTGGCACGTACATCCATCTAAAATGAGATATAGGGACGAACAGCTCTTTACACAGCAACGTCAGTTCTTGACAGGTTATTGAAGGATCTTTGCAGCCACAGAGGCTGTCCTGGGCAGCACAGAAACGCTGCCTAGGGATAGCTTATCAGCTTACATTTTTCTTTTTTAATACTGAAAGGTGAGTAGGTGCTAAGCAAGGTGTAAGAAGCAGACCCCCAGGAAAGCTGCAATCCTCCCCACCGCAGGCTGGCCTCAGCCCCAGGCAGGCCCCAGGCTCCGGGACCTGGGCTGTTGTCGCCTGGGTAGTCTTCCATGGTCATGCTATAATATTATTTTATATAATATAAAAATACTATATTTTCAATGACTCTGTGGCCCGGCAGAGAGGCCATACCCTAGGCCTAGAGGCCACTGTGGTTGGAGAAGCTTCCAGCTGCAGGACTGAAGGCTACTGTGGGAAGGTGAGGCAGGAAGCCATGCCGTCACCCACCACTTTCTGGTGTTATTTATTTATTATTTATTACGTTATCTTGTTGTTTACATGGAGAGACCACTACTACTAACAGACTAAAGGTGCTTAAAGCCAGCCCAGGGTGGTTTGGGGCCAAGCAGGTAGGGGCCAGTGGGGCTCTGCCTTTCCCCCACAGAGGGAGGAGTGCACAGCTCCCCAACACAGCTGCTGCTGGGGCAGCACTGCAGAAGACATGGGAAATGTCTATGTCCTGTTCCACTCAATGCTGGTTTGGCAGCATTAAAACCTTACGTTGGGGAAGTAGTTACCCACTCCTGTATTGAAAAGCCATGCATGTTCTTTCTGTGAATAGAAATACGATGGGTCCCTTTGTATGTAAAGCATTTCATGCCATATACATTGCAAAGCATCCATCTAGGTTATGTGCATCTCTTGTCTATTTTTGTTTAAAATGCGTCGTCTACAGAATGGTTAATGTTGATTTTTGTTTTATTTTATTTTTCCATTCATGTTTGCATGACAAGTATTTGCATTCAGGCCCCCTAAAACTTTTTGAAAAAGCCTTGTAAGATTGTCGAGTTGCACAAAAGCGTGAAGTTTTCAGTTTGGGACTTTTCAAAAGCTTGTTTTTAGTTACTCTACATCCAGTAGCACCTAAAGGCTTCAGCCCAGGTCCTCCTTTCATGGGGGCGGGTGCAGGGTACACGCCCCGGCCGGGCAGAGAGGGGTTAAGGGCGGCCAGGAGAGGCACTGACCGCACACCTGGGGACGATGGCGGGGCGCTCTTGGGGAGGTATTTAAAGGGGGAGAAAGGCATACTGGGAAGTCGCAGCCGGCACGTGGTGAGTCTGAGAGGGGCTGGTGTTGGGCTGGAAAAGTGCCGGGGGGGTCTGGGCGTGCCGAGGGTGCCTAGAGCCGTGCCTCGGGGTCTGCAGCATGGCTGGGCATCGCGGCTGAACCGCTAACCCGTGTGGCTGGAAACTCGAAACCTTCTGTGAGGTGGCAGTGTTCCTTGGTAGTTAAAATAGGTTAGGTAGGAACAATGGGAAATCTGGTATTGTCTGGGCTGGAGCAGCCGGAGCTCGATGGGCTTTACTGAGAAAGGTCGTGTCAGGTGTGGGGGCTCCTGGGGCTGAGGCTGCCTTGTGCTAACTACAGAAGCCTCTGGTCGTGCCCTGATAAAAAAACCCACAAAAATATCCAACTGAGCCTCTTACTGTAAGGACAGGGCTGGTGTTAGCTTGGAGCAACAGAGAAGGATGTTAGTCTGGATGTGTTTCCCTGCAAGGTTCTGTCAGGTGTTGGCCATCAGCTCTGGGGTTTATTTTGCTCAACAGACAGAAGCCAACCTCTGTGCTCTTCTTATTGGTATTATGCTAAAAATATGAGCAAAATAAATAATGAAAGAGAGATGAGTAGAAAGTAACTACCCTGGATGTAATACTTTTTGGATCCTGAAATTATTTATGTATATTGAAAGCTTTTTTTTTTTTAGGAGTCAAACAATAGGAGGTTTGCTTTGACTAAGTGCAGGCTGAAATCATAGAACTTAAACTTGCTTTGTCATGGTCAAGTGGTGATGGTTGTGTACAAGTTCCAGAAATATTCCCCTATTCTTTTTAATTCTCCCTCCATGGAAAGCATCTGTCTCGATCCTTGCCAGTTTGAGGACTTTAATGGATAGGCCTGTTGAAAGCCTTCATTTTTTGTTCAGCACTTGAAAGTGGACAATCTGTGTTCAGAGGTTATAAGGGAACAAAGAGAAAACCGACTGTGTGGTAGGATTTGGTTGTGTTATAGCTAGATGCATTTAACTGGTGTTATTACTGAACTGTGGGTTGTTTGGTATGGCTTGGAGCTGGAACAGAAAATTGTGGCAGTTCTGGATGCTTGATAAGGGTTTAAATACTTCACAGATGTTAATGTTTCTTTTGGATGGATGCGCTATTCTGAGCAGCTCCCAGGTACAATTGTGTGCTCCTAATAGAAGAAAATGTACACACAATGTCTGAGTATGTATGTGTAAGTTACATGCATGTAGTAATGAACAGAATAAAGCACACAAGAAAAAAGAAATTAAAGATGGATGAGGTAAAGATAAAACATCCTATTGTAAAAATATCCTTATTTATTAAGAGTACAAACCCATTTTTTCCTGCATCCAGTGGATTGTCTTGCACGCTCCCTGGGGTGTGTGCACCCCAGGATGGGGACTACTGACTTACAGTGCTTTTATGGTTGGCTGAGTAAAGAAACCAACTCTCAATGAGGTAGAAAGAAGTGATGATGTAATTTGAAATAAATGCCTTTACCACTGTGGAGTTCATTGTCCTATTTCTAACACCCACTTTTCCCTCCCCCCTTTCTCTATATTCAAATTCTTCACTAGGTTGTCAGCTTCATGAGGTCAAACATCCTAATTCAAATTCACTGGCAGTGAGAACTGAATTTGGCTCAGCTGTGGAAATACTTAATGAACTTAGTTATACCCTTTGCTGATACTCTCTGCTATGATTGTTATCCTGCAACTGCTTCCAGAGTTCAAGTTTTGAGAAGGCAAGGGAAGTTTTAATGAAGTTCTTAGATTGCAGCAATAGTTGAAAACTTGGTTATTTAAAGCTTTTTGAAGGGATCTTGAGATCAAGACCTATTAATTTCTGGGAAACCGGACACAAGTTTATATATTGAAGCTCAGGCATATGTTCTGCTTTCATTTTTATCTGCTAGGTTTTTTCTCTTCTGAAAGCTGTTCCTGCAATGAAAAAAGTGACAAGAACACCAGTATGAACAATACATTTTCTTCGCTGTAACAGACAAATTTCTGGTAGTGGGAAGCAAGAGGGAACTTAATGAGAAGTCTGATTCATCTGGTAAGATCTCATATCTTAGAACTACTTGGTGTAAGAGTTTGCCTTTTACTTTTAGTGAAGGAGATTATTTTTAAAAGTTTTCCATTGCCCACCACTTCAGAAAATTGCATGGAAATCCTCATGAAAATGAGAAAGCAGTAGGATGTATGTTTTCATTCTGAAACTGAATCCTTGGTCCCAACAGGTATGTAATAACTTCCCTCACCCTGTCGAGTAAAAGGTGATGCCTTTATCATTGAGTCTTGTTAGGAATAACAATTAAGGCTCTTATTTCCTTGGTAAGGGGGCATGATCAGCAGCTTGTTGGTCCTATGACCTCACAGAGAACTGATTCAGTGTTCAGTGGGTAATTTAAAGGGCTGAAGTCAAAAGGGGAGATACTGCACATCCACTCTGTCATGCAGTGCAATCCTTGGGCTAGCTTAGGTGTCTCCAAAATGAAATCCTACCCTCAGGAGTTTTCCTCACTGCCCCTCCTGCCAGGCAGATGCAATCCTGTGCTGTAGCCACTGTTCTACCTCTGGGACGTGAAGAGGTGTCTTTGCAGGGCTGTATGCTATGCTGACTCTTTATGTCAAACTATTTGCCAAGATTTCTGAACTGAGATGGACAATCTGGTGTCTCCATACAGTATGGTTCCTGAAACATAGATGTCTGCATGCAGTATGGCTCCTGAAACAGATGCCGTTGTCTGTGAATCTCATTTTTGTGCTCATGATTTAGCTTTTATTTTTTCATTGCATGAGAAATCTGGAAAGCAAGGTTCTGGTTTAGGCAGTTATTACACAAACTGGCATTGAGTTCAGATACTGCTGATTGTAAAAGGTGAAATACTCAGAGTAGGTTGAGTGCTTAATATTTGGAGTAGCAAGCTCAGGGTGTGAGACAAATGTTTTAAGTTGTGGCTGGGAAGAGAAACTGTGTATGATGTCCTGGCTGCTGCTGTGCTCTTGGACACTTTATTTTCATTGGAAAGGGAAAGAGGGAGAAATTGCTTCTTTCCCAGTATGCTCAGACTGGGGAAGCCTCTGCTGAAGAGTGAAGTAGTCAGCTAGTGAGATGGGCAGCAAGAGGGGAATCCTGCTTTCAGCAGAGACCTGATGGCAAACCTGACTTCAGGAGTGATGATGGACTTTTGACACCGAAGAAAGGGTCGTGTGATGTCTGCTCAACCTGAGAAAGGATTGAAAGCTGTTGGGCTAGAAGATAGGACTGGGAGGGAGCTCTCCCCTTACTTCAGATATACAAGCAGGGGGAGGGAGATGTTCCCCCTACTTCAGCAGTTTGATCTGATCACTGACTGGATTTCAGATCTCTTCTGCTTATGTGCTGTCTTGCAAAATGATGATTTGGTACATTCTAAGAAACACTGCTGAAGTCTGTAAACTTGTTAGAGGCATAAAAAGCTTAGGCAGCCACCCCTCTGAATCTTGAGCTACAATCTCAGTATAGTTCTGGATTTTGTTTCAACCTGGGCTCTTTCCTTTAAAATGGACAAGAAATTTGAATGGTGAAGAGAGGTTGGGGAACTTAATTGAATAAAAAAGATGCGAAATTGGAGATTTATGTATGTTTAGTGATTCTTGATATATAGGGAGTCTTATGTGTTCTGGTGCATAAAAATCTTTAGTTGAGAAAATGACTACTTTGGAAAAGAGAAACCTGTAGGCAATTTAATTCATAGAGGGTAAGGTTTCTGAACTTGTCTGATCAAAATAACCTCACTTAATTTGAAAGAAATTGCATTTCATACTGCTGTTTTTAAAATACCTGGTTATTATCATAGCATACAATAAAACTGCTGCTTAAAAGTCTTTTTTGTTGAAAACCCCTTTTATCATGCTAGGGGGGGAAGTAATTTTCCTTAGTGCTATCTTCTTTCTTAATATATATCCATCTTCCTCACTGTATTTGTGAGCTCAGATGTATGTAAACAAACAAACATGCTATTGGAAGGTTCAAAAAGCTATTTAATGATTACAACTCTTATCTAGCCTTCTGATTGAGACTACTTGATATTAGACTTACTTTAGTGATATTAGACTGATGGCTGTGTGGGCTAATATGTTGTGTTTTACAACACAGTAATTTATTTCTTTGAAAATCTCTGCTTTTGAACTGGCTGTGTAGAAAGGTAGATGCCAAACCTCTTCATTGGTTGCTGACTTATCAGCCCAAGTGTGTTTATTTTCTTTCAAGCGCCTCTTGCAGGGTGATGTCTGTGGGTCTGTCCCATGGTTTGTAGGTAATAGATTTCATAATGCATCACCAAGCAACTGTTGGGCTGTGACTAGCTTCAAACATTCCTGAGGCTTAAGGGTGTTGCTCATCCATTAAGCCTCATACTGTTTCTTTTGGGTGCTGTAGAATAAATACAAAAGGGTAGGATTTTGAGGACTGAAGTGATAACATGGTAATTTTACTATTGAACTGAATTTTGTAGGCAGAAAAAACAGACAAACTTACAAACTCTGCTCCATCAGCTCTAACCCTTTCTTACTGGTCTTTAACAACAGTTGGGTCAAAACAACCCTGTCTAATGCTACAGGCTTGTGGAAGAGTGTCTGGTAAGCAGCCTGGTGGAAAAGGAGCTGTGGATGTTGGTTGACAGCCAGATGAATATGAGCCAGCAGTGAGCCCAGGTGGCCAAGGTGGCTAATAGCATCCTGGCTTGTATCAGAAACAAGTGTGGCCAGCAGGACTAGGGAAGAGATTGTGCCCCTATACTTGGCTCTGGTGAGGCCATACCTTGAGCACTGTTCAGTTTTGGGCCCTTCATGACAGGGACATTGAGGTGCTGAGTGTATGCAGAGAAGGGTAACAGAGCTGGTGAAGGGTCTAGAGAGCAAGTTTTATGAGAAGCAGCTGAGGGAACTGGGGGTTTTGAGCTTGGAGAAAAAGAAAGTTGAGGGGGGACCTTGCTCTCTACAACTACCTGAAAGGGGGTTGTAGCAAGGTGGGTGTTTGTACCTTTCTCCAAGTAACAAGTGATAGGACAGGAAGAAATGGCCTCAAATTGTGCTAAGGGAGGTTTGGATTAAGAAAAAATTCTTCACTGTAGGGGTTGTCAGTCATTGGAACAGGCTGCCTAGGGATGTGGCTGAGTCACCATCGCTGGGGCTACTTAAAAGGTGTAAAGGTGTGGTGCTTGGTGACATGATTTAGTGGTGGACTTGGCAGTGATCTTAAAGGTCTCTTCTAACCAAAATAATTCTGTGGTTTTATAATAAGCTTATATCTAAATCTGAGGTCTTGAGCTGTTCCTCTTAATTCCCTTTCATCTCTTACCCTCTTTTGCTTTTGACCAAATATCCTTCCTTTCTCTTTGACTCATAAGACTGGATTATCTGACACAAGATCTGTATTTCTGTAGTGAGCAGCAAGAGTCAGAAGGCAGCTCCATGCATCCACTATTCCTCTTGAAATGCAACTGTGTAGACTAACAAGGTACCCTCTGCAGGCTTGCTCAGAGCCTGCTGAGTTGGGAAACGCTCACAACTTGCTTTGTTTCACCCTTTTGTAGAGTGGGAAGCATCAATTTTGTTGACTTCAGTATCTCAGGAGGTTAACGATGGTGTTTCATGATTCATATCCTGTGCTATAACCATGGAAGAATGCCCATCCATTTGCATGCTAGGGTAACGTACTTAACAATGTTTCTCTCAACTGATCCCTGAGTAAAGTAGAATAAAATGCTGCCTAATAAATCAGGTGACACAAAGATCTGTACAGCTCTCAGAACAGAAGAGAGGACAGCACCTGGATGTCTGTTAGGACCAATCTTCATCACATTGAACCTCAATTCTTTGGAATGAAAGCCATTGCATGCTTTCTTCTCCAGGAAAATGGATTTACCTGAGTGTTTTGTCAGTCTGAGACAAGCAGTCCTGTTTGCTACTCTGGTTGATGGGGATTAAATCATCCTCTGCCCTTCTCTTGAGTCTCTCGCACGTCTGTCTGGTGATGTTACCTTCAAGAGAGGTCACTCCTTGGAAAACCTGTCTTTTCTCTCAGCATATCAAAGTAGTGCATGGTTGGATGATGATTGCTCTTTGGCTCTTCCTGTTAAGAGCTAAGTTTGAATTGATGGTCAAATTTACTTTTAATGTGCAAATTTGGGCATGATAGTGAAGTATTACTTCTGAGACTTAGAAGAAATTTAATTGTAACAATTATCATGCAGGTAGGAGACACCTGGAAGAAGAAAATTGTTACTCTAGATGAAGCACACTCAATTTCCTCCTATATTGGTGTAGGTGAAGTGGACAAGTAGTATGTGCCTGTGGATTACTTCTTTGTTTAATCCCAGGAGAAAGGAGGACTGGAGAAGCCCATCTTGCAGCAGCACGTTTTCTGGGTGACCTGATACATAGCTTCCGTTCACGTTAATGATAGTAGTTTGAAGAGTTTGTTTAGTTTTTAAATAGCTTTCTTCTCTATGCTACATAATCCTTCAAAATCTCAGTTTTTCAAAGATAAAATTTATGAAATTACTTAAACTAAGGTTCTTCACAGTGAATATTCTACACTGACTTTAAGGGAGATCTGCAAAAGACACGAAATTTAACCAGGTAAAGGCTAGATAAAGTCTTTTTCATGGGCTTTGTTACATAACTAATGAAAAATGATATTACACTGGTCTGTTTGATCAGCTGGATTTTGATTAATGAAGAATGGAAGGAACTAAACCTTCAGAATCTGTTGTCCTTGAAAGGAAGAAAGCAATGGTAAACTTAATTTCTTGCAGTGTAGAACCTAAACTGTAACCAGCAGTGATTGCAACATAGTAAAAAGGAAATAGAGGCAAGAATAACCTGTATTGTTCAGTAAAATGAACTTTCAGAATGTGTTTGCACATGTAGCAATACAGGTTTTTTAAAAAAGGAAGTAACTCTTTTATTCACTTGCTGGTCTTAACTCTCTAGACAGCTGAATAACCTGATCCTGCATACTGTTAATTTGCATATTAAATTTGGAGCTCAGTATTTAATTTCTGATAATTTTGGATTATGTAATAGCTCAGCCTTAGCTGAGTGTGACTTGAGCTGCATCTTCTGAGGAGCAAGAGATGACTTCTGTGTCTTAAGTGTATGGAAGACTCATATTGGGGCAAAGAAAGCACTAACGTGTTCACAACTAGTACGTGTGTATCTGACACCGAAGAAGTGTTACAGGAGGAGAACAGTTAGGAGTTCATTTACGTAACTATAAACCACCTCCTATCCCAGAAAATGTGCTGAACTGAAAGATGATCCCAGTGATTTAATGAGACAGAACAAAAATCTAGCTGCTGCTGAAAACAGAAGGTGAAAATACAGAATGGACGGGTGATATTTAATGAACAGTAGCTGTGTATTATTGAACATCAGAAAAGGATCTATATAGCCAGGTTAAAGACAGATGACCTTTTTAGAGTTTAGTTAACCTTTCGGTCACTTTTGAGAGTTATCACTTATGAAGATAAAGGTCAGGCTGGAGCTTGGTCTTCATATATTATCTCTTTTCCTGCGATGAAAGGTATGCCCCTCAGTTCTGCTTCCTTAAGGAGCTACAGGAGTTGTTCAGTTTTAACAAGAGTAGTGTGTGTGTGGAGCACTTATGTTTTTCTAATCCTTGTCAAAATGATTTTGAAGGGGGAATCCTATTGTATGAAATAGGTAGTCCTTGATCTCTAATTATTTCAGTATCTCTCTGTTAGTGTAAAAATAATTGTGTAAAGTCAGTATTTCATATAAATTAATGCATTACTCTTGAAATCAATATAATTACACAAAGGTGCAGCAAATAGCCTTTGTTTAAAATAGCTGTCCATAGAAAGAAAAACTGTTGTACCCAAGAACTTGGTAATAAAACCCAGCACTAGTATCATGGTGAATAATGGATTACAGGCATAAAGAATCCTCATCAGCCAACTGTTTGTGAACATGTCATGCTGGCTTATAGCCACTCCAAAGGTGGCCATTGCTAGTCCTTTATTAGGAAACCTGTCTGGCAGTTGCTCTTTTTTCCAAGTTACATGACTTGGTTTGGTATTGGATTTCTGGGGGTTTGTATTTTTAATTGCATACTTTAGTTCAGTGCTTAGGTAAAATTTGAAGCCAATCAGCTGTTTGACTAGTTTCAGCATTTAGGCTACTGTTACAGTTGGGGAGAATACTGTCTAAATTTTGCAGGGCTTATACCCTTGTTTAGCTGACTTAGGATCAAAATTAAATAAAATTTTGCATCACACAGGAAATGCATGCATGTATGACTAGGTATCCGTGTATTTGTCTTCGTGGCTTCAGTGAAAATTTAATAGTTCCCTGCCAGGGTGAATTTCATACCCAGGGAAGAGACGCTGCAGGTGAGATCCAAAATCTGACAGTCGTGCTTTCCCTGCTACCTCTTATGAGAGCAGCAGGTAGGGAAACAAGACTGATTGTTAAAGGACTGTTAGAGGACTGTCAATAGTTTTGAGCATAAAATAACATAAAATAAGCTATTCTCTAAGTGCAAATAATGAAATATTTGCCAGTGACTAGTTTTCATTTTTTTCTGTAAGTTTAACTTAACATTTGCAGTGATCAAATAAGCCTTATGCTAAAATTAATTTTAGCAAATGCTTTAGGAAAGATTTCAGTTGAATAGGAAAATAACCCTTCCTACTTAGATCATTATACAGGCTGATGCTCTGTGTTACATGAGCTAACAAAGTGAAGGTGTTTCCAGGCCAGTTTGTGGGGTTTTTTATAGACTTCAAACCAGACCCCAAAAAAAAAAAATCACCAAATCACATATAATTTATTGAACATGCATAAAACTGCAAACTTTACAGGCTGTGTGGATATTGACTCCTTATAGAGTTAGAGGCACAGTGGGTGTTGCATGGGTACTGAGATGTGGATTAAGAATGCAGAAAGGGCTGAGGACTGCTTGCTCTTTCTTTTGACCTGTCATTAACAGGGCTAAGAGAAAGACCTGATGCTCTTTCCATTGTATCTAATCAGTTGTTACACCAGGTCTGACCATGGATCTTTCTAGCCTGCTGAGGCAGAGCTTGCAGCGTTCACCAAAGAGGCCAAGGAGGTGCAATGTACGTATGGCATAGGCTTTACCCTGCTACACCCAACCTGCATCTAGTCATCCGTAGGTTATGACAGGGCAGTCACATTGTAATGGTGGCACTAATTAGCGTCAGATTGATCAAAACTTAGATTTGCTGTTTTTTGGCAGAGACTTCCAAAATTTTGATGAAAACTTGCATGCAAAGCAAAATTTATTTTAACTTCATTCTAAGCCTCTTCAATGATGACTGTTGAGGGCTACTAGTTCCTTCCTCCTACCCGGCTGTAGAAGGGAGTAATCTCCTTTTCAGTTACTTTATACAATGCATAATTTTGAGTACTGCTTGCTCTCTCCTAATTTGTTCTTCAGATGGCAAACTAATCTACTTAACCCATTTCTAAGGAAGATTTCCCTGTATCTTTGATTATCCTCTGAACATTCTGCATATTTTCTACTTTTTTTGATCTTTTTTGAAATGGGATTAATAGAACTGCATGTAACATGAATTCGTAAATGTGTGTGGCCTTTTGGAAGGATATTGATACTTTCTGGTTTACTGTTACTCTCCTAATAATTTCAAACCTTCTATTTGTCTCCTGAATAGTGAGTTCTAGTAGCTTTCCTGAGTGGTAGCTCCTCCACCTAAAGTATTTATGAGGCAGAGACTGATTTTTTTTTTTTCCTCCTTGTGTATCTTGCCATTCATCTTTGTCTTCACTCATCTGCTTAAGTTGCTCTCCAATGTGTTGCAAGTAATCCTCAACTGTGCACTCTATACTCTTGTTCCTCTTTGTGCATTGTTTTCCTCTGCCCTATTTTGATCACTTGAGTGCATTAAACGGTGAAGAACCAGGTACATATATTTCAAGGACTGTCTTAGCAACTGCTTTGAAAGGACAGTTTACTTTTTTCATTAATTAATAAGTGATCAAAGGATAGGATATGAAGGGTAGGATCTTCACTCACCTAATTACAGTTAAGTATCTTTAGGAGCCTTTAACGAGGATTTGTGACAAAAGCATCTAGGAAACCTAAGTGTACTCTATTGACAAGATTATCCATGAAGTCTCTGACCCCTTTGAAGGGCTTCAGCTTGAACTGAGAAGTGATTTCTTATCCTAAACAAATCAATCCTGCTTCTCTGGCTTGTGTTCATGTCGGCTAATTTTCGGTTTTTTAATGGGCTTTGCTTTTTGCCTTGTACACAAGTGATGGATTCAAATTTACTGTTCTCTTGAAACCATTTTAAAAGATTGTTCTATTGCAAATTGACCCAACTCCACTTCCATATGTGCTCGTGCAGGTGACAAGTTGTAGGATGTGGTTATTCAGAGTCTTTGTATTCAAGTTCCCTCAGAACCATTTGGATGAACAGCTGAGTGACTGTTCAAATCATTTGTGTTTTACGTTCATTACATGAATTTGTTCTAAGATGTTTTCTGCTGCTGACTGGGTCAGGTATTCAAATTCAGTGGCTAAATAATAGCATTGGTAACTTCATGAAAATGCGTGTGTGAATGGCTCTGAGGACTCTGCTGCTATACCCTGGCTGTGGGTTAAAATAATCTCTGCATGTGTCTTAAAACACAGAGTAATTCAGTACAGCTTTGGCTAGATTTATGAGGACTGGCATTTCCGAGTGAGTGAGGCCTCTTACACAGGATGGGGCTTCCTCTCCTGGCTGAATGCTGTGTTTTTCTGGTCTGTCTCTGACAACACCAACCTTGTGTGGTGTGAACCCACAGGGCTGGATGTCTAGTGTGACCTGGGTAGAACTAGGGACCACATGTGTATGCTTGAAGCATATCGATGCACCTTTTTATCGTTACTCTGGATTAATTTTAATCTGATTCCATGGTCTGAATGTCTGTTTGACTGGAGTACACAGGGTTCCTGTGATTTGACTTCATCCAGAAGGAACTCAGTGTCCACCCCACTGCAAAATAAAGCCTACATGCATACACGTAAACTAAGCTTCAAAAGTGTGCTTCCAGTCTTCTAATCCCTAAATGTTGAAGCACCTGGTGCTTCAAGGATACTTTTGTAACATCTGCTGCTGTTCTTGGCAAGGCAGAGGAGACTGGGCAGGATCTTTTGAGGAAGAGTTCAGTAACTGTATTTCCTCTTTTATCTGTTGTTCTGGTGTGTGTGAAATGATGGCTTTGCACTCCCTGCTTTACTGTCATGGGTAGGTGTGCTGTGCACAATCACCTGGGCACCCAAACTGGGGTGAGGATTTGTCTCAAAGCTGTAACTGAAGTCTTGTTAAGGACCTTACCTAAAGACCATTAAAAACTTGGCTCAGTGTTAGAGAACTTATCCATCACAAAGCTGCTTTTAACATGGAGTGGTCACAGACTTTATCTTGCAGTCCTCTAGGCTGAAACTAAAGGGACTCTTTCTCAAGAGGTGATCTACTGGACCATTATAAGGTTGTTTTTTTTTGGGGGGGGGGTGTTATTTATAAATTGTGTTGTGAGGTAACCTTCTAATTCTACATACTGGGTGCTGCTATTTTGGAATATAGTCAGTGTGAAGCCTTTGTTAACAAGCTTTGGTAATGGAAGTCTTGGAGACCCCTTCTACTCTTGGAGATCAGAACATAATGGAATCATCCACCTAATTATATCAGTTATTAGGCTTTTTTTTTTTGCTTGGTTAGACAAGCAATAAGGCTATGAATTTCTCATCTAATAATGAAAAGGTCTGAAATTATTTCCATCAACTGTTCTTCAGAATTAGGAAAGGGGAGATGTATCTAAAGTTAGGACTAATTCCAGGCTTCACGTTAGTGGAAATCAACTTTGCGAAGTCTTTAATTGCTGCAAACCAGGATTTATAATGGAAACATAAATACACATTTAAATATATAGTGTGCTTTTTAGGTGTCACTCACACATATTATTTTTAAGTGTTAGTTGTTTAAATATTCTCCTAGTTTTAGCCCAATTCTTATTTTAGAGGACTTTATGCTTTCTTATTATTTGATGGCATAGTGATAAAATAAAGCATTGCTGAACAGCTATATCTAGTCCACAATTGCTTTGACATCTTTGTAACTGTCAAATATAGCACAAAAAGGTGTTTAATGTTTTTAAGTTGATGTTGACTACTGATGGAATGGCAAGCAAAATGAATAGGGTGTGTTCTAAAATGCTGAAGTAGAAAGCTACATAAAATAAAAACCCCAGAGGAATGCATTCTTATCACTGCATATTAAAATCCTGCATAAGTCAATGTGAGATCCTCTTATAGAATAAAATATTCTGTACAACTTGACCTTTAGAGCTCTGTGTAACACTTTAAATAGCAGAACTCTAAGCACAAACTATTGAAGATTTTAAAACTTAATACCTGATGGTCAAAAAGGCTTCTTGACACACCTAGGATGCTGCTGTAACAAGTGGCTGAGTTCATGGTGTTCTGAAAGCAGCTTTATGTCAGGACAGATAATGCAGGTGCAATGGACTTGTACATGTGAATCCTCAAGCAATGAGGTTGTGTGTTACATCAGGTAAGGAAGCCATTTTGGAAAAGAGCAGTTTCAGCTGTAAAGGATTGCTATGGTACTTGTAATAGTGTGCGATGTTTTCCACCACCTATAGTACCTCAAGATGGGATTTAAGCCATCCATCAAAAAGAAGCTTTCTCTAATAATGTTTTTTTGTGCCAGTAGTTCAAATCTCATGCAAAGAATCAGAAAGATCTTGCTTTAATAGAAATCTGACAGTGCTGGTCTTACAGATTTTTTATTAATGTTGGTTTGAATTAGGAGTGTATTTAAATAAAACATCTGCATCTTAATGAACACTGAGCAGATTTATGCCCTTTTTCTATCCTTTGACCTTAATCCTTATAACTCATCTGCATGTCCAATTCAGATTAAGTCACTTATTCTGTCTTTCCCTTTTCTTTGGAGCTTGAGTGAGATAGGGTAAATAATATATGACACAATTTTTCCTCTGTAGACAGTTCCCCTCCTCCCATAACTTCCCCAATTATCATTATCAGTTTAACACTTTATTAAAAAAAGGCACTCTAGTCTTTCTAAAGAAAAGGTATTATGGAGAATAATTGAAAAGTAGGGTAATTGAAACTGTTCCTATTAGATCTGGCGGAAATTACATTAATTATATTGGACTTTGCAGGAGCAAGTAATAGTTGTTTTCATGAAACTTAGGTTGAGTAAAATTATTTTTGAATAAAGGTCGTCAAATCTATTAAGTTTAACTCTTGAATTGTCACTCTTTGCAAAAGAGGTAGAATTTAAGTTGAAGTGACTTCTAACAAAGCAGCAGCATTGTTCATTAAGCTGCCTGGAAAATAATATTCCTTTAGTTTTGTAATAGTTGTAAGGCAAAGCTTGGCTCAAACACTTATCTTCACAGGGATACATGAAATACTGCAGAACAGATCATCAGCTGCCTTGTGACAGCAGTTGTTTCATTAAGGTGCTAGCAGGCTCCTGAATCAAGTCCCCCATGAAGTACTTCACTCATTGCTATTATATCTTACAGTGTTTGCTCTTTGTCAGATACTATCTGTGAAAGATGTAAGCAATTTGCGTGAGCAAAACTTAATTTAAAATTCTTCCTTGCATGGAGGCTTGGCAAAAGACACATTGTACTTCAAAGTCTGTCATAGCTACCTGAAGATGCTATAGGCCCAGAACCTGCCAAATCCTGATGTGCAGAGCTGTGACAACTGGGACAAGCTCTATGGAAGAGGAAGTGCGTGAATAACTTTGTCAGGCCCCATTGCTGGATCTCAGTTTGTGAGGATCTGTCTGCAGGAATCCGGTTCTGACAGTTGAAGCTTGCTTTGCACTTGAAGTGATGGTGTCAAGTGGGAAAGGCAGCCAATGTCTTAACAGTGTGATACTGCTCAGTGGGTGGGCACCACTTCATGAGCTAGCAGAAATTATTTAGAAACAGTAAAAGTAATTTGGTTAATTCTAAGAGCATTAATCAAGACTGGTTTTAGTTTTGAAGTTGAAGCCAGCAGTTTGGACTCTTGAAGACTTTTACAATTTTACCAAATAAACCCAATCCAAACCCAGCCAGAGACCCAAAGGGAGAGGGGCACACACAAGGTGGACTGGAATGCTACATCTTGAGTTTTGTCCATGGTTGTGTAGTTTTTAATCCTTGAGCAAGAGCACTTACCAGTAACTTAGTAGCACGCTTCTCACATCCTCAAATACTCCCTTAGTTCATAGAAAGAATGCAGGTGCAGTGTAATCTGAAGACAGAGGTAGCATGCTTTTGCAGAAACTGGGTGAAAGTCTGAGTTAGAATAAGTAAAACTGAGGTCAGATACTGTGGTGGTTTTGGACCTAACCAAAGGCCCAATCCCCACCAAGCCGCTCGCTCACTCCCCCCTTCAGCCGAAAGGGGGAGAAAATAGGTATTAGGAGGCTTAGGACTTGAGATAAGGACAGAGGGATCACTCTGCAATGAGTGCAATGGGCAAAACAGACGCAGCACAGAATAAAGGAAAGAAAAAGGTGATTTATTACTAATTACTACAACTACTACACCCAGTGAACCGGAATGAGATAAGAAGCGACCAGGTCTTCAAGCACCTTCCCCCCACCCCTCCCTTCTTAGCAAACTTAAAACTCGTCCCGATTTTACTCCCTTCTTCCCCCCCCAACATGGCGCGGGGAGGGGCAGGGAATGGGCAGTGGGGTTCCGGTGATTCCCAACAAGCTGCTTTTCTTCCCCAGATATTATCACTTCTACTTCCTCCCCCCACCCCTCGCCTCTTCGCACTCATGACTTTAATCAGAGATTCGCTCCCTTCTTCCCTCCCGTTCGCAG
>VZTU01030012.1:378-112871 GCA_013400835.1 Zapornia atra | reverse complement strand
AGGGTGCTGACGTCCGGGTCCAGACCCCCCGGCCTGGTCACCCGCAAAGTCACAAGTCCCTTGGCAAACCTGCTGAGGCGTGGATCAATCTTCACAGGGCATAGTTGTCTCTGCTCCCCGTCCTCATCCATGGGCTTCGGGGGGACACCCGTTTCACCATGGACTCCACCACGAGCTGCAGGGGAAACTTTCTCTTCGCATTCTTCATCCCCCTCCTCCTGCGGGCCTGGCCTTGGAGTCTGTGCAGCTTGTTACATCTTCTCACTCCCGCTCCGGTGGCAAAGTGCCCCTGCCAGCAGTTTTTTTTCTCCTATATGTGATTCACAGAGGTGCTATGACCAGCTCTGATAGGCTTGGTCTCAAATTTGGCCTTGAATGTACCAGTGTTTTTCAAAACATGGGGCTTGCAGAAAGCTGTAACTGCAGCTTACAAGAGCCACTGAAGCAGCAGTTACACCAAACTACAACAGATACATTGTCATAAATTCTACTTTACATATTGCTCATCAACAGCTAGTACCAATGTTGCTGAAAGGCTTACTGTAGTTTTGGAATGGGTAGACTAAAGAAGCTGGAAGTACCTCTTGCGAAGATCTTGTTAGCTTGTTCTGAATCTGTCACCTTTTAAGACAACAGGAGTAGCCCGTGTAGTGTTTTTCTATCTGGGATAGCTGGCTTTTGCCTATGACTTCACAAGCAGGCTGAAACAATCCGTTGTAGGATGTCAAAGGGTCTCCTTCCACTTCTTTGAAATTGATGGTACCTGAATGGTAGGGTGGTCCAATTTCCTGAGAAGAATTTGAACTGAGTTGTAGGGTGTTTTCCCTTCTCTACTCCCCTTTGCTGATCTTGCTTGTCACTTATAAGAGCTCTTTTCGGGTTGGTAGAGCAGGACTAGTAAATTCTTTTATTAGTTTTCTAAATCTAATTGTTCCTTTATTTGAGCAAAGAGCCTGCGAACACTGAAGCCGTTTAATCTGTCGTAGAGGTGAGCTCTAATGTGGCATGACTGTGATCAGAGTAGACAGTGTAGCACTGTAGCATGATACTGCACCTGAATGGCTGGGCAGTGTCCATATCTAATGGTTAAATCTACCAGATTGCACAGACTTGGCCAGATCTAGGTAAAACCTAGAAGGGCTTTGCCATCTTTTGTAGGTGAATTCCTGTGGCAAATGAAGACTCAGGGGAAAAGAAGCTGCATGCAGCTGAAATAGTTTGGCTGCATAAAATACTTGGATCAAAAAAAAAGCTGACTACTTCGGGTTCCTCCAGGGATGAGCAGGATAGCATATTGATACCATACGTTTCCATATGTGTTTTTAGTCACTTAAATTCTGGTTTGATTTGCCATGGTCCGGGAAGGGTAGAGAAAATATCTGAGAAGGACATTGAGAGAAGGCAAACTATTTGACCAGGTCAAGCAGTGTCCTTACCAAAGCCTTTCCTGTGTCTCCTCTGCAGTTAGCTTTTGGAGTCCAGCTACACTGAAGGTCTCTTAACATGTGGCTTGCTTTTTTCCATACACAGCCCTATTCTTTGCCTTAGTTTAAATTGAAATAAACCCAAGCTTAACTATTAAAAATCTCCAGTAATAACCATAAAATTTCTCCTTTTGGCTGTAATAATTACTTCTGACTATGGTTGCTATCTGGTAAGCCCTGGAGAATACTGCTGGAGTGGCTAACACTTGTCTATCTGCTTGATTCCTCTTGTACATCTGTTCTCTAGGGCACAATGGATTAAGTTATCCATTAATCTGGTTTGAAGAGCAAAAGCTGGAGTCTGGAGCAAAGTGTTTCAGTTGTTCTCTTATCTGGTAGGCAACAGTGGAGTGTGTGGGAACTCAGGTTTGGCAACTGTAAACTTCTGGAGTATGATTTACTAGAGTTTTTAGGTTGGTGCCCTGTTATGCTATGGAACGGTGGTCAAACACTTCTGAATAAGAAGCGTTTATGCACCTGAATAAACTAATTACTCGGGTGATGAGTTTACTCAGTTTACTGATGTAAACTGAGGAGTGGCCCTGTGAAGGAGTGTTTGAATGAATGAGGTTTGGAACTGGCATAAAGGACTCTTGCATGGCAGGAACTCAGACACTTGGGCTTTTTAAGTGATTGTGCACGGCTGCCTGTAAAAGTATGTTCATTTGATGTAATAACCTCTGCATGGTAACGTGGCCATAAATGTCATGAAGGTGTTAAAATTGTCATCTGTTTAAAAGGTGTCTTAGGATGTTTTGAAACTTCCAGACTTTTTCACATCAAGCATGTTTTCAGAATCCAAAACAAAACTCATATATGGGTTTCCAAAGAGCTCTTCAGCTTCCATTCAGTGCTGCTTCAACTGCTTTTATATAAATAAGAGGAGTCTGAGTTTTTATTGCTTAGAGAAAAAGAAAAAACCTTACATTTTTTGAATACTTGCATGTATATATGATAGAGGATTAATTTAATGAGTAAAGTTCGGACAGTTGCGTAGAAGTTGCATCTTGTCCTGCAAATTCATGAGTGTGAGTGGCCTGGTACTTGAATTGAGTGTGAGGCTAGGCACACGCGAGGAAGTGTGTGCATAGAAGATGTATAAAACAAGCTAACAATAAATGAGGGTTTGATAAAATAAAGGTTTGATGTAAGTGTGCTTTTCTTGCTTTCCCAAAAAGTTTGTCTCCCATGGGATTTGTTTTCTTACCATGGGATTATTTGTTGTGGATATGCAAAGGCAGGGAGATATCAGGGCAGATAGAGGCAAAGGGCCTGAAGTTCTGAATTTAGACCCTCATTTCTGGTCCAGTAGCAGCTTATGTGCAAGTACTGCAGTGTTCTTGAAAAGCTCAGCCAGTGGTATACAGCAGTGCCCTCCTGACCCGGTCAGTAGTTGAGGCTGTTGTCTTGTATCAGTTGTTACAATCTTGCAACATAGTATCTGCTACCAAAGGAATTCGTCTGTAAAAATAAACACCCAGCTGGTACAGGGTTCTTTAAGCCTTTCATGACTGTGATCTAAACGCTTGTCTCAAACGGTATCTGAGTGTGAAGTGGCACTGGATAGAACTATGGTTTTGGTACCTGATACCATGACTTTTCTCTCCTCTGGCCTCCTTGTCTTTTCCACCTGCACACACAGACTGTATTGCTAACAGCTTATTTTGAAACTAGCTTGGTTTCGTGGCTCTCAGTCCTGATGTTTGGATTTGTTAGACATTTTACTCACAATTCATTCTTTGTTCTGTGGAGTTGGTCCATGTTTGTTCTCTAATATAAATAGAGTGCTAAAAGATGAAGCAGTAACTGCATGGGGTTTCCAGTCTTCCAGAAAGTTCATCTTATGATGATGGAAGGGATGGTTAGGTAGAATAAATACTTGCTGAAGGGTAGACTGTTTCTGGCAATATCTTCAGCCTCACTAAGCATGCTTCTGAGTCCTAATCTTACCCATCTGAGATGTTTTAAAGAGGCTCAAGCAAAAATCATAATGGTGATTAAACTTCAGCATACAATTTGGTACTAGGTGTTTGGTTATTCTGGAAATACTTCTGTGTGCAGATGTGCATGGCAAAGCTTATGTCCTGTATTCTTCAGCTACTGCTGTAGCAAGGTAAGTGCTTGCACTGATTACTTTATATTTGCAGTTGGGTTGGTAATAATATTTAAGAAAAAAGGTTTTAGAGTGACAACAGTTTTGAGAGCATAATGATGGAAAATGCCTCTGCACAGAGCAGGACCACAGTGTTTTGTGCACTCCTCTCTGGGAGAGAAAGTCATGTCATGCTTTGGGTTATTTTTAGTGTTTGGTTATTTTTCTTTGTACTAAGAGGCCTAGGCTAAGGTGTGTTGCAACCAAAGAACTAGCTTGTGCTGTGTCTGTCACCTTGCTGAGAGGCACACAGTGTGCCACGAATTGTTGCAGCCTTAATTGCAGACCACTGCCATCGTGGCAGGGCAGTGTACAGAGCAGTACTGGGTATAACTTGAGTGCAGTTGTCTGGAAGAGACTGTGAAAAAGGGGAGATGAGAACTGGTTTTGGTCAGAAGTTCAGGGTATTTGAGCTAAACTTCAGAATTTGTAGTTACTCTGAGTTATTCACACAAGAGGAACAAGGTGACTGTGTGTGTTGGATCACAGAAAGGGATTTGAGAACAAAGTAACTAATTCTTGTGTGTACCAAATTCTTTCACAAAGAAAATCAGATTCAGAGTAAATGTCATGAGTCGGATTTAGTGAGGGGCCATAGGTGCTGTGACAAGGTATATTGCAAAGCCTGTGTTTAAGTAACTTGGGTCCTCAGTATCTTGTGGTGCTAATAGAGAGGTTTCAACCCAGCCAGTGGGTTGCAGTGCAAGTCAGTCTTCCAGATTGCAAGGCAGTAAGTTGAAGCTATAGGGAAATACTTCTATGCAAATAAAACCCTTGAGGGGAAGAATTTTTTTAATAACTTGCTGAATGTTGTAATATAGCTGTAGCAGCCTTTAGTCATGGCTGCAGCAGTTCCTTCTTGCTCAGTTACTGATGTGTTAAGGCATGTAATGGAGCTGTGGGCAAGACTGGGCTCAGTTCTCTTTACCTGAGGCTAGTGAAACTGCCATCTCAGGAGAATTTTTCCTGTGAGTAGAGGCTCATGCTATAGAACTGTTATATTCCCAGTGAAAACTGGATTAACGTGCAATGGGGAGGTGAGAATGGTTTCGGGGTTCTCTGGGACACATCCTGTAACAATTAGTAGAATTATGAGACTGATCTGACTGTGGATGGTGGATTTCACTGTTAAACTAAAAGCCATTCTTTATTCCACACAACAGTATTTAGAAAGGGAAGAAGTTTCAAGGGGGGAGTTTGAGACTTGAATTTTGTGTGTTCTCCTTTGACTTGGCTCATAGGTATGTGCATGTAGCAGTCTTCTAGAATCACTAACAGTTACTGTTCAATGTAATCACATTATTTTAACAAATCTTTTTAACTGCTTGCTGCAACAAAACAAAATGCCTCTTCCTGTGTTAGAGTTTGTATTGAATTGTTTGTGTGTGTTTCTGTGGGCAGATCACAGGCAGCATACAATGCTACTGGCAAGATGTGGTCTTGGACCAATGCTATTAACAGAATTCCTTTTGAGAGGTGCTTGACAAAACTTTGTGACATGTCCTGTTGTCCAGAAGGGCTCATGAATGTGCCTCAGTAGGAAAACGTATATTTACTAAAATCTTATATCTGTCTTGACATGGCTATAATGGGTAATGGTGCCTCTGAGACTGAGTGATGCTTCTTGGACAGCTTCAAGTCAAAGACACTTGAAATTGCTTCTTCAACTTTTATTCAGTAATTCTTCTAACCAGCATGCTTGTTCAGGTCCTGACAAAGGTTGGACATATTTTCCTTTTTGAAGTAGAGAACCATGTAGAAATAACCACATTAGATTTTAAACATGCTGCACCTAAAGTAGTTCAGTAGTGGAAAACAGCTCTGTGCAGGCTATGCTCATTTTTAGAGTTACAAAAGAAACTGTTCCACTTTTACTACCTTCCTGTGGAAATATGATTTGGAAAGTCTAGCAACATATGCTTTCATTTTGTCTTGGGTTTGAGGCAGAATTAGGTAGATATGCTATGTGTGCATTTTGAGCTCAAATCCAATTGAGTGTTTAGATGGGTTAAAACCTAACTCTGAAGAAGGATCATGGTACCCAAGTGCAGATTTGCCTTTAGATCTAGGTGAAAGGGAGGGAGGAATGAATAATTACCAAAGAGAAGCTGATGGAGGTTCAGCCATTTCTGTTGGGTACAAGTGGTAGCTGGTTGGGTTTTGGTCCTATTGGTTTTAAANGAAGGGGGAGAATGCAACAAATGATAACTTGAGGTGAAATGCCAATTTGCAATGTAGATTTTTAGAAGTATTTTTTCATGACCTAGTACAGCAAAATCATTGCTTTAACATTTTAATATAATTGTTTATCTGGAAAATGCTTTTAATGCTCTTAAAGGGTAATTTACCTGTCAATTCTCCTACACTTTGGTGTGCTAATTAGTGGCTGTAAGGAAAATATTTTAAGTGTGGAAGCAGCAGGGGCATTAGAAGGTAGGCAAGCTCCAGAAGTGTAGAAATATGTTTCTGAAAAATGGTAATACTTCACAAGTAGCAGATTTTCTTTGCTTGCTTCAGTTTCTTAGGGAGCTAAATCAATCAATCCCCAGAATGTCTCTATAAATCTCTAGCCAATGCAACTGTGTCAAAGTGCAATTCCTCAGTGTTGGTAGCTGATCAAGGTGGCTCTATTTGAGAAAAATGGCTTAGTTCAGCAGAAGTTAGGAATTTTACAGTGCTGTTTTGTCTTTCTTTAAATGAATTGTGCTTGCTTCATGTAATATTGTATTGGATGCTTTAATAGCATTTTAGTATTAAAATTGAATAAGACCTTTGTCTAAAAGGTCCAGACTGAGGCATTTGTGTTGGCTTGTTCTTCCAAGAGACAGAAGAGTAACCAAGATCAGAAGACCTTGTATTACAGTGATTTAGGTATCTGGAAGATTGTCTCCTTGAAGTGTTGTTTCAGTTTGTCCTTCTACCTTTGGGAAAGATCTTTCTGTAGGAAGAGCTTGGAAATGTGGGATTCTTCTTGTAATTTGTCTCTTTGGCATCAGTATAACCGGATGCCCGAGCTTAAGAGAAGACTGCTACAAAAAACCAAACCCCTCATTGGAAGCTTCTTCCTCTTTCAAGTATCCTGATATTTTTGCTGTTCTTCCGAGCAAGAATACCACTTGCAAGAGATCTGGGAGAATTTCAGAAGAGAACTTGGATTTATTTGTCCTGATTGCCCAGTACTCTAGGATCTTTGTGTCCTCTTCTTGCTTTATAAATGTGGCTGTATGACTAATATAACTCTGACCTGATCCAAAAGCTCCTACTTTTTTCATTCATTGAGGTAGAGGGAAGATTAGTAGTTGTATTTTTCTTTTATCAGATTATTTCACATGCAAATTTATGCTTTAGTTTGTTTTGCTGTTTAAAAACTCCCTTTCATTTCATATGCATGTTCTTGTTAAAGGATTATTGGGGGAAATTATGAAACTAGTCCTTGGAAGAGGCTTAAGTCTCCAGTGACTTGTCTTAATTTTGGTTAGCTTCTCTTCTGCTTATATATGAGTCTTCTGCAATGTGATTTCTTTCTGCAGTACAGCTCAACTTCAATAAAAGGAGTAGAATTGTTTAAAGTAGCACATAGCTTAGCGTCGGGGTCTGCCAAACAATGCCTGCAAGGTCTAACTCCTCTGGTGGAGTGTGCCCTTGGTTTGTGATGTCCCTGGGTGTATGCAGATACATGTAGGGTTTAAGTACTTGGGAATCCAGCTATGTCTGCTGGACCGCAGTGTCTCCTGCCTAGCACTTGCTAATACTAGAAATGCTACTGAGTCTTACTTTCTGAAACTCATCTTACATTGAACAGATATGTGGGCTGAGCGATGCCAAGATCTGTTTCTTGAACCTGTCCTGCTAGTTTCTTTCTAGTGTAGCTGCAAATATTCCTTGTAACACTGAAATGAATCTTATATGATAGCTTCCTTGGAATCTTTTAATCATCTCTTCTACTTGGGATTTGGTGATCATTCCTGAAAAGCTCCTACTAGACTTAAAGTATCTCAACCTGTGCATTTTTAATCTGTTTTCTGAGTGTTCAGTGATCCAGAATCAATGTCACCTTTCTTTAAGGTTGGACTTCAGAAAGCAGCTGCCCTACTCCTTAATTTCCTTTTTTTTTTCCTCAGTTCTTCTCCCACTACCTATTATCAGCAAGTTCAACATAGTTCCAATGGCTTATCTCACCAATGGTGCCAATTATGTCAAATATTTGTCAGTTTGAAGTAACATACACAGTGCTTATTCCTTGTCACTCATCTGGCTGGAGTGTGGAATACTTCTAGGAAGAAATTATTTTCTTACTGAATTTAAACTTAATCAAAAATTAACTACGTTCATCCTTTACCTTCATACCCGGTGCTCAGCTACTTGCTTTCATCTTTTTTCTGATCCGTTTCTTTTACGGGGTCTCTTTTCCCATTTGAAGTAACAGTGAAGTCAAGGAAGGATCTCCAAGTTCTTCAGTCATCTCTGAAGTTTTGTGTGATGTCAGCGTGATACTTATCAGCTTACTCTAGCAAAAACTGCTTTTTCTTAGAAATTCTGTCAGTCCGAACACCGTTCTGTTGTCTCTGGTCTTTAACTGAATTTCTTATAGTCTTCTATCTGGAGTGCAGCTAATAGTTCTTCCTGTGAAGAAGCTCTGGGATAACACCCTTGTTTGTCCCATAGGAATGTGCCCCCCTTCTGTGGCATTTAATTTTCTATAGACATACTGTTTCCTAAATATTTAAATGGTTGATATGTGATTAAAATGTAATTCTGTCTTTATATGCCTCTTCGTTTGTCTTTATATTTAACTTAATTATAAACAATCTGTGTTTTTCTCAGTTTTCCTGCACCTCACCTCTTTACAACATCTGTAGATAAGCAAAGGAACAAAGTTAAAGTTGCTGATTTCCCAAAGTTTATTTTATTAGCTGCTACTTGATGCTGAAATGTTCCTTGGCACTATTCATATTTTCCTTTTCAAGTCTATTTCATGCACCAATCCCTCCCAACCCCCACTATTTCACTAGAAAATAAAATCTACTGCTTCCACAGCAGCAACGGATGGGAGTAAATCAGTTCCAAAGATAAAGCCAAAGGATCCATGGTATGTACTCAGCCTTGCATCTGCTCCGTGTGCTTGTCTGCTCAGCAACCTTGCTTAGCAAATGTCTTTAAGGAAGTCAAGTACTTCATACCCTCAGAGAGAAGATGAGTGTGTGAAAATGAGAAACCTGGGTATGAACAGAGGCTCATCTTTTCATGCTTAATTCCTTAGAGATGAGCACATCCAACTCTCACCTGGGCTTTCAAGAGGCTAAAACCACTGTCATGTCTTTGAGAGGGAAATTAACTGTCCTTACTGAGATGCTCTGTACCTTGGAACTCAGCATCCTCAGTTTTGCCCTCTGCTGTTATCAGGAGATGATTCTCTTTGTTCTGTTGTAATTTTTGCAAGCCTGGTATATTTTTTCTCATCACTGAATATTCTATGAATAGAAATTGGAGTAATTTTCTTAGTGGTACTCAAAGCTGGAAAGAACTACTTTTATTGATGAAAGTCAACTATCCCACAGTAGTGAAAGTAATGTGCATTGTGTATGGTCTGCATGCATGATGTTCCTTCATTGCCTGCTGCCTGGTGTTGGCAAGTATCTGATAAATTATCTTCCTTATGTTCTGACCCTTGGGACCTCTCTTTCCTCTTTGTGGAACAACTAATGCTTAGACAGTTTAGCTGAAATGCATCCTGCTGTCGGCATTCAGACATCACTGGTACTTGTTGGTGGCACAATTATACAGTACCACAGACAAATGTGACAACAGAGATAATCAGGTGATCAAGGTTATAATCTGTTCTTTGTATTCATGGTTAGAAGTCGGAGTGGCAGAGGTGAACATCAGGGCTAATGCATAGGGCACCTGCAGTTACAAACACACAATGATAGGAAAGCACTTCAACATCATTTAGTGGATAGAAAGCGTGGGTAAGTCATCAAGTTCGTACCTAATTGTTTTAGCCTTTGGCATGAGTAGCTGTGTTGCTGAATCGGCAGTAGCAGGGCTGGATCCAGGATGGCTGAGGCTCTTCTAGGGGGGAAATATTACATGAAATGCATGTGTACTTTTTAAATTAAAGACAGGTGAGTATAGACAGGAAACTTGTGCCAAAATATGCCAAGCACTTAGCAGAGCAGCCCTGAGGAACAATAGAGTTCTCTTTTACTACTGATGTTTGAAGACATGGCTAAATACTTGAAATACGCTTATTAGAGGTATTTCTCAATACATGTTTGAGGACAATTTTTTTCTCTTCATAGGTTGGCTTTTTAATTGAATTTAGTGCTGAGTTGTTTTCAAAATCAGGATTGTTTAGAGTTCCTCCTAAGACTTGTATGTCTGCTACTCAGTTTTCATTAAAATGCCATTTCTTTATGCATGTTCTAGTTTTTACAAGTCAATTTTGCTCTTAACATTTCATGATAGCTTTCATTGCTTACTATAAATAAAATACAAAGCTTACCTCTTCTATACAGCAAAAGTTTTTCATTTGGTAACTGACCTAAATGACAATTTATATTTGAAGTAAGTTAAGAAAGCCTACTTTGGTTCCTTGGGAATAGCATTCCTGAAGCCCTAATACATTATTTCTGAAAAAGTGTGTGTGTGTGGGGGGGAAGCCAACTCTTCCCCATCTGCAATTACTATCAGCTTTAGGGTCTTCTGAGTTTATGCAGAACATGATAAATGCAGTTGCATTGAAATTTGCTTTCTCATATTTCATAAGCACTATGATCAGAAACTATGTTTCTCAGTGGGACAGAGGAGGTGTCCCACTGCTTCACTGTACAAATCAGAGGACAGTTCAATGCACAGCTCATAAGGGAAACTGATAACACCTTTCAGAAGTGCTGGATTTGATTTTTGTCTTTTTTGGTTGAGGCTCAATGGTAAGTGCACTAAGAAGCACGGACCTTGGGTTTAAGCCCATGTAGATAAATTGTAGAGGAAAATCTTACTGTAAGAAAATGGTGCAGTTATTTTAAATATAAAATTTAGTTGGAAAAAAGCTGTTACGTCTCTGCCCCCAGACTCTCTTGTTTTTAATACATTCAGCTATTTGCATGTGTGGATTTAGTGATTAAAATGTGGGGTGGATTCTGTGCTCTCCATTTGTGGGTGCTCTCTTCAGCTTTTTGCTCTCATCTAATAGCTGTGAGCTAAGTACAGGCATCCTCATTAGCAACACTGCCATCAGTTCTGTACAAAATGTGATTATCATGTACCCGTGAAGAAAATGGGGAGTGTTGGGTGTCGCCACGCTGAGTGAGAGGCAGTACAGGATCTGAATGATTTGTTTGTTCTTGCATTAGGGTGACTGCACACCCACCTAAAGCGGTGATAGTGTGAGTATCCATCTGTGCCATTAGATGAAGTGGCATTATTTTAACACTCTGGCATTAGTCAACTTCATATGTTGCCCGATCAATGCATCGATGTCCAAGTATCTCAGAGATGCTGCAGTGTGCCTGTTCTTTGTGAAGACCATCTGCGTGAGTATTTCATTCTGTATAGACAAATACCAAAAGTGCTAGAGTGTTCCAGTTAGTCACACAAGGCTCTTGAAGAGATTCCAAATCGTTGTGTACAAACTGATGTCACTTTATGCTGTGTCAGCAGGCTTGACAAGGCTTGCTGACTGGTAATGATTTCTGGAAGTTATAAAAAGGTCTTAGTGTGGCAAATGTTTGCAAAAGGATGGTAGAGCCAGTGTAACTGCTTGTCATTGTTTTTAATTGGGTGCAACCTGAACTCCTAACAGGTTGGGGGGGAAGAGAATAGTTTGTGCATGTTGCTAATGTGTTTTGCCATGTTCTTGACACCATGTTGAGATTTTGGTTTCATTCTCCAAAACCACCTATCTTGATCAATGTCAGTCTTTTGTACTGTATGAGTAGTATCAGCAACATTTGAATGATAGTTTATTGGATTGTCTTATTTGCATAAGTGTCAGTTTCTCCAGGCTTTCCACTACCATTTTAGTGATGTCCTGTTATTTCTTCCTTAAGGAAAGGACAGTGCAATTGCAGGTTCAGGATCAGGCTGGTTTAAATATGGTAGGCATGTATCATGTTATTTCTCTATTGGGATCAGCATGTACCAAGAGACCCTACCCTTTCAAGTATTGCTCGATGTTGACATCACTGAACTGTTTCTTTGAATTATAATTCCTGGCTTTTACTTGCTTTGTCGAACTGTTGCTAGTGATGTCTTGAAACGGGAAGATAGACTGTCTAATGTTGGATGTTCTTTCTAGTCTTTTCTGTTTGCAGTATTGGAGGGGACATTCAAAGCTTCCAGGGTGAAGAAGGAATCCAGCAGTCATATAATCTCTTCTGGGCTCTCATTTCTCTGAAGCTTCAGTAAAGCTTGCTTCTATTGAAGCACCTACTGCTGCCCCTCTCAGCTTTGGAGGGTGTCCTGCTGATATTTAAGTGCTTAATCTGGCTTGGCTGGAGACTGACCAATCTGCAGGAGCAGGTCTTTACACGTGCATGAGGAATCTTCATAAGCTGTTGCTGCCTTTTTTTCTTGCTTTGCTTTTGGGCCATGTGTTGAAAGTTCCATTCTAATCTGTCCCGGTGGAGGAGGATGACAGCTGCTATTTGTATTTAATAACTCATCTGAATTCATCCTGTTGTAGGAATCTCAGACTTGAAAAGTAACTGGTCACCTCATCCTAAATAATAGAATTCATATGAATATTTGATTAAGCCAAAGGACACTGAAAGCAAACACATGATTACGTAAGCCTCAATTTTTGTCCAATATAAATGGGGGGGGGGGAGAAATTCTAAAGTACTTAAGGTAGATGTTGCCATAGTAGGATAAGTGGAAGTAGAAAAAGAAATCAATCTGTTAGATTAGATAATGGAGTCTAGCTGTTGGACTTCTGTCAGTCTTAATGTCATAGCAGGTGTTTTGGTAACGTAATATCGTTTAACATCTTTGTTCAACAGGACGCATACTGTGAAGTGAGAACAAATGTGTTGCTGATAATTATCAGTCCCTGCTGGGGAAGGGGAATGGGAAGGGGAGAACCAACCAAATCTATGTTGAAAGAACCTGGGGCATTCCCTGCACGGTGATGTTTTATTTAGGTCAGTAGATAATAGAAGATAGGTTTTTCTAGTATTGACAGGTACAAAATAATACAGTACTAGATACTCAGGGAAAATATTTGGTCTCACAATAAGTAATTCTGTAGTAGAACTGCTGAATTTCCTGAAGCAAAGATTAGCAAGAGGTGCAGTGCTTGGTTAGCCTGATGGGTAGTGCTGTGGAGACTGTTTTGTACCAGTCCTGGTGGCTGTTCCTGATACCTATCTTGTGGCAGTTAGTTCTGCTCCTTCTTAAAATTAAAACCTAATTTAGCCTGACACGAGTCAGTGAACAGTCCATTAAAAAAATTCTGTTTTGCTAAGCATTTCTTTGTACAGAGGGTCAGTTTCAGGAATGTGCTGTCTGTGTGAGACTGGGTAACTCTGATATTTATGGTGAATTTGGAGTACTCTGCACCACAGCTGACCAGATCCAATGATACTGAATTTTCCAGTCCATAGCTGGACTTAGGTATTTAGGTCCAATGTGGAAATAGGCTTTTGGATAATTAGAATATTAGGAACCTCACTGAAGCTGGAAAGTGCTGCTCAGAAATCTGCTTTCCTCACTCCTTCGTTCATACAGTGCTGTTAGTGGCTGTGTAATTGCCCAGTGATCTAGGTAAGGCACTGATACAGTTGAGAACAATTCTGTCCAAAAATAGTGGATGGATAGCCTCTGTCACTCAGACCAAACGTAAGCCTATTCCACCCTGTGAAACCACAGTATTAACCCATAAATGTAGTTCTGATGCTGCTTTAACACCAAATCAGAACCAGGAAATTTTGAACTAATTGTTTTTCTGCACGTTCTTTATTTACACTCACGCAGTGCCTACCCTGTAAGAGGGAAATCTGGACCTTGTTCAGATCTGCTGCGCTACTACCAGATCTACTGCACTACTACCATTGAATTAAACTATATATGATTGGCATGTGTGGGTAAATGCTGGTAGGTCTGTAACTACCTGTGGCTGGTAGTCATACCATCCCATGGGTATGACTGGGCAATTTAGAATCCAGAGCTTTTAATACCATTTTGCAATTCTTGCTAATGCAGCAAATGATGTAGAAAGAGCCCAAAGAACTACCCCAAAATAAGAGATTGCTGCTCTTGACTCTCATTTCCAATTTCTCTTAACTGCTATCTAAATCTAGGTTGCTATTGAGAAGTTAAGAATAAAATGATGCTTGAAAGTAAGCTGTAATAGCTTTTAGAAGATCACTTGTTATGGGGGATAGGGTTGGGACACTGGGGCAACAGAATCACACCATTTGCAGACTGTGTAGTGTAACACATACCTAGCAGTGCATGGACAGTGATTTGTCTCCAGGCCAGTTCAGGCTGACACCACAGACCCAGGGAACAGGACACTTGCTCTGGAAGCCTGGGCCGGTGCCTGTGTCTCAGCATGCCTATGTCCCAGTGTGCCTGCCTAGGGCCCTGCTTTTACAGGGTGTCAGAAGCCAGTCTGCGGTGTTACAACAGGAGGAGCTATTCTTTAACTACTTACGTCTGCCTATATTATATTGCTGGTGTAAATTGCCAGTGGCCTTTGACTGCACAATCCCCAGGCTAACCCCTCTGGCTATACTTAAGGCCAGTTAGTGGTTGTTCTGGGGTTTCTGTTCCCTTCAGATTGCCATCCTAAGTATGTTACAGAAATGTAGAGCTTGTGGCAGTTGCTAATCAAGTTTTGTATTCCTCCTTTGCTTTTCCAGCTCATAATTGGCTAATCCAGTCACTTTAAGCCAGGCAGATATGGTCAAGATTTCGTTTGACCAGTGCTTTTGGCTGGCCCTTAGCCTGTGACAAGCCTGTACCTCTACAAGGTGTATAATTAATGATAGCATTATATTAGCAGCATACATAAAAACTAGAATTAAATATTTATTTAGATAAATATTTAACCTTAATCTTGGCCTGTTATTAATGGCACAATTTAATTTGGTAGAAACAAGAATGCCTGCCAAACTTAACTTGCGTGTTTTAAACTATATCCACAATGTCCCTGTTTCTCAAAGAAAAAAAAAACACAAAAGGAGTCATGTTGGTGTGCAGATAGCTGGTGAACTGGAATCTTGATATAAATAAAGTTTGTTTTGGGATATTTGCTCGCTGTCATCAGGATCTCAACCAGTCTGTGCTACAACCTAGCACTTTTTTCCTTGAGAAATATGTTCTGAAAAGCAAACAAAATACTCTTCTTTATTAAAGTGTTAGTCAGCATATAGCTCTGAAAAAGGCTGCCATAAAGAGTCATATTGGTTGAGTTTAATAGTTCATGCATTGTAAACGCTGAAATTGGATATGTCACTGAAAGCTGCTCTTGGGCAGTTTTAGCTTGCATGACCGGCATTTACTCAGCAGATCACTATAGGTCCTGCTGATCTTCCCCTGGCAGCACTTAAGAGACATTTTTATAATGGATACATTTTTTCTTATTTTTGTTACTATTCCTCCCCCTACGATGTATTGGGCATTAACGTGCTTTCCTTGGAAACTGGAGCGTGCATTTCATCTCCCACTGCCTATTTCCTTCTTCAGCAAATTTATTTTAGTGCCCCTGCAAGGGAATGCTATCTTGTGCTGCTCAGTGGTGTGATATTCCAATGGGTGATGTGCTTGAAGTTGCCATATTGTGCATTGGCTAAAACAGTAAAGGATCTAAAGGATATAATGGATCTTATGTCGATGAGAGAGAATTCTGCCTTCAAGGCACTCCCTTCTGTAGCTGCTGTGGTTTGTCAGGGGGAGTTTAGCAGCAAAATGTAATCTCAAAATTTGGATGCCACCAGAGGAGGCAGCAGCTTTCTGATTTTTTTTTTAAACTGGCAAAATCTGGGGTGCAGCTCAGGCACGCTGTGCCTAGCAGCAGTTCCTTTGCTTGCCACTAACACATCCTGTTTGGTTCCAGTCTCTTCCTTGCAGCTGGAAGGGGTGCTCTAATGATGATGGATGAAAAGTGTGCATCTGTCATGGTTTAACCCCAGCTGTCAATGAAGCCTCATGCAGCACAATGGGATGGGGGGGGAAGAGAACTGAAAGAGTATAAGTCAGGAGACTGGTAGGCTGAGATGAAGACAATTCAATAGGTAAAGCAAAAGCTATGTAAGCAAGGCAAAACCAGGAATTCATTCCCCACTGCCCACAGGCAGGAAGGTGTGTTCAGCCATCCTCAGTAAAGCTGAGTTCCATCACATAGTTACTTGGGAGGCCAAATGCTGTCACTCTGAACATCCCTACCACTTCTTCCTTCCCCCAGCTCTATATGCTGAGCGTGAAGCCGTGTGGTATGGAATATCCCTTTGTTCAGTTGTCAGTCTTGGCTGTGTCCTCTCCCAACTCCTTGTGCACCCCAGTCTACTTACTAGTGGGGTGAGGAGCAGAAGAGGCTTGGCTCTGTGTGAGCACTGATCAGCAGGAATGAAAACATCCCTGTCATCAATGCTGTTTTCAGCACAAATCCAAACCACAGCTCTGTACCAGCCACTGTGAAGAAGATTAACTCTGTCCCAGCAACAACCAGCAGTGTGGGGTGTCTGTCATAATATTGACTTTTCAAGTGTACCTTGGTTTTAAACTTGCTTTCAAATAACCCAGTAGCCCTGTCATACTTGAGACATTTGTCAAGTAGCTTGGCTTGAGATGTTTTTAATGTACCATGAAGTACACTAGAAAAGTTAGAAAAGTGGCACCACATCTAATTTATAGGGTCAAGAAGAGAAGAAAAGTGAGAGCTTTTTGCTATGGGATTACTGAACAGTGCTAGCATTAACTGTTCTGAGCATAGCAGGTGTCATCATTGGCTTTAGATATTAGCAGCTTGCTCCTGGCCTTTAATGCTAGTAGCCCTGCTATGATGTGCAGTATGGTAGGCAAAGCTGGTGTAGAACCTTAGTTTTCCTCCTTTGAGAAACTATGGACTTGTCGTGGTTTTGCGAGGTTGGGTGCTGGAAAAGAACAGGGGTGCCCAAAATGGCTGCTCTGAGGAGCTGCAGGAATTCTCTGGAGCTCCAAAATGTAAACAATCCAAGGCCAGAATCATTGTTGACCAGGGCCAAGCCAGTGAGAGATAGTCACAGCGCCTCTGAGAATCACATATAGGAGAAAACAACCCGGAAGCAGCTGCGTTTTGCCACCGGAGAAGGGAGTGAGAAGATGTAACGAGCTGTACAGACACCAAGGCCGGGAGGGGGAGTGGGCACCCCAGGTGCCGGAGAGAAAGATGCCCCTGCAGCCCATGGAGAAACCCCATGGTAAAGGCCGAGACCCCACCTGCAGCCCGTGGAGGGGCTCCACGCTGGATGGAGCAGGTGGAGACATAGAGAAGACGCTGTGACCCTTACGCTGAAGCAAGCCCCTGCCAGCACTTGGAACCTACAGAGATGAGCGAGAGAGAGAGAGAGAGAATTGCACTGGTACAGGTTTGCTGGGGGAGGCTGGTGTGCCCCGTGTGAGGACTTGGACTGAGAGACATTGTGATTTATTGCTGCCCGCCACAGCAGGGATCCAGGCGGAGCAGCTGATGAGACACACGGAGAAAGTTCCTGGAGGACTTGTCTCTAGTACCGGGGCCTCTCATGGCGCAGCAGGGGGAGGGTGTGTGGAATGGATTTTCCCCCCCCGGCCGAGAAGGAAACCAACTTGCAAGGAACTGACCGAAGCCCCCGTCTCCCAGTCCCTGCCCCCCTGTGCTGTGATCGGGGGGAGGAAGGGAGTGAAATCATGACTAGATTGAAGTCTGCTAAGGAGGGAGCGGGGTGGGGAGGTAGAGGTGTTTTAAGATCTGGGAAAGGAAAACAGCTCATGAAGTAACCGAGAACCCCATTATTATTTCCTAGTCCCTGCCCCCCCCTGTACTGCGAGCAGGGGGGGAAGAAGGGAGTAAAATCATGGCTAAAGGGAATTCTGCTTAGAATGGAGGGGTGGGGGGAAGGTGCTACTGAGAACCCCATCGTTCCCCAGTCCCTGCCCCCCCTGTACTGCGAGCGGGGGGGAAGAAGGGAGCAAGATTCTGATTAAAGTCTGCTAAGAAGGGAGTGGTGGGGGGAACGTGTGTTTAAGATCTGGTTGCATTTGTTTTAAGATTTGATTGCACTCCTGACTCTGGTTCTTCACTGTTCTTTCTAGTGTAGTGTAATAAATTAGAATAGTTCTTTCCTGCACTGTGTTGAGTCTGTTTCGCCCATATCGTCACTGATAAAATGATCTCTCCTTGTCCTTATCTTGACTCCTAAGCCTCTTAATATATCTTTTCTCCCCTGTCCACCTGGAAAGGGGAGTAAAAGACTGGTTTTGGTGGGCACCTGGCCTCCAGCCAGGGCTAAACCACCACAGGACTTCATAAGTTTGCTTTGCTGTTACCTCACAGCATGTCTATCCAATTTAGTTATTAGTGTCAGTGAAAGGTTATTTGGGAGTTTTCTGAGAGCAGCCAACAATTTCAGGTCGAAACCAAAGAAGATTGATTGCTGGTGAGTTAGTGTCTGATTTGGACCAGAGTTCTGAAGCTGGGTACCTGAGGGATCACAGCTTATGGTTTTGGGCCTTAGCTTTTTAGGAAACTGTCAGTAGCGTTGGGGAATGGAGGAAACTGCTGCTGTGGTTAAGACATTGTTCTGCCATTTCAGGCTTCTATAGAAGTGGGAACAGTTTTAGGCCAGAAGAGGTTTTTTCCCATCCAGTGATGTAAAGAAGATACTGATGCAGGCATGCCCCTGCAACCCAAAACTTAAGCATTTTTGCTGTGGTTGGAACAGGTGGTGTTGAAGATGCGACAAGAATCATTCTTTCCTTTTCATGTCCTGAAAAAAAGCTGGAATATTGCATTTGTATAAAGCCAGGCTTTTGTTGGTTTTCTACCGTAAACTTTAAATGTTTATCAGGGTCTAGGTTATGAGTAAAAGTCAGAATTTAGCTCAACTGCATTTGTACAAATGTTTTTCTGGCTTAATTTTGTGTTCAGAAAAACTTTGTAAAGTGACACATAGCAGCTGTGGTCTTTATGCTGTCAGATGTGTTTAACCAGTGTCTGTTATGCTGTGAAGTATTCACCACTAACAGGGGCCTTCTCTAACTGCCTGCAACACTGTTCCTCCCAGTGAGATAGGTACCCTGCCTCTAAAATAGGGGGCTAATGTTGGCATTGGTTACACGACTGAAGATGATGCTACTTGTGTGGACTCCTGGTCTGAGGATTGATGTAGCTTTCAACTGTCAGAATTTTATTTCAACCACATCACCCACGATACGAAAGATGATGCAGGAAGCTGAGCTCTGAGCTACAGCAACACAGCAGAGCTTTCCATAAGCTATTGGCATAGATCTTCAGTGGGTTTTGTATTAATCTCTCCTCTGGCAGCAGTAGGAGATTGATCTCTCAGTCTTAATAGTGAAATGTATATTACATGTGGAATATCTTACTCAGAAATATTGCTTTTGAACATTGGATCCTTCTTTTTAGGTTCTTTGTAGGCTATGTTTGGACACATTTAACTTGGAAGAATGACATGATTAATGAAACACTGCTTCTATTACGGTGGAGATGTCTCATAGCTTGTTTTCAAAAGCCAAATCTTTGCTACTGGCTAAATATGCAAAGATGCTGCAGCAGTTCATAAAGCCATGAAAGAAATTATGCTAAAGAATGTTTATAACTAACATGCAGAAAGATCCAGTAACTTGGACTGTTTAAATAAATCATTAGAGGAAAGAAAATGCAATACTAAAGCTTCAACCTTCTCATGTTTTAAGTGGAAGTATGGTCCTACAAAGCTGCTTGACTTGGAAACAAATTTACAGAAGTAACTGACGTATATGCATATAAACGGTAATAGATACATTTAAATGGTGATTTTTCCAGCCTATATTTAGCAGTGGAGCAAGTGCAGCATACTCTTCCTCTGTTCTTTATTTCCTTTGAAATAGTGCTTTGCATGACGAGTTCCTCTCTGTAGATTGTTCTGTTAACTTCCTCCCATCTGTATCTCCCTTTAGCCCTAGGCTGTTGAAAATGAGACAGTTTTTGAATGAATAATGCTTATGTGATGACTTTTTTATATGATTAAAGAAAGTGTGGGATGATATTTTGGTACCTTTCCTTTTTTTCCCCCACCATTAATGATGATATATAGACTGTAAGAGTGTCTAGGGAAGAAAGAAGGAATCATACAATTCCTGCTTTACACTGTTCATCAGTAGGAAGCAATTCCTGGTTTGTCTTTGTGCATTTGGGCCAAGCTTTCGGTTAAGGTATCTGATACCTGCTTTAATAAGGATTCAGTTTGAGGAAGAGGATTAACTGTCCCCCTAAATTAAGTGTCCTGTAATGTGAGTATGTGGGAAGAAATGGAGAAAATATGGTAAACAAAAATCTTAAATTTTTAGGAACTTAATGTGTCTTATTTTAGTATGAGATTATGAGTAATAGTGGTGGCATTTTGCTGCTGAACTCGAATCTACTATTAATACTGTAGGCACACTTTACAGAAGTTACTTTTCAGTAGTACAGGCTGTAAAGTTCTCTGCCAGGGTTGGTGGGTGTCATGTAACATAAATGCATAGTTTTGTCAAAACTACCTATTGCTTCTATTATGTTTGTCTTTTCAGCTACTGAAGCAACAAATGATGTGAATGCTAGTTGTTCAATGGAACAGGCTTTCAAGGGTTTTAATTATTCAAAGGATATAAAGAAAGCATCAGAAAATGTAATGTCAAACAATGGGTCAGCTTCATACCACTGAAACCCTATGGAGCTATTTTGGAGTTACTCCATTGTTTCACCTTTATCTGTCTCAAAGAAAAGTAAGCAAGAAAACCCCACAACTTCCCTCAAACAAGTGTTTCCGTTGACTCTAATGGAATTATTGGCATGAGTGAAGCTAATTGTGTGAATTAAAGAATAAGCAGTTTGTTCTCTCCATTTGTGTGCTATCCAGTTAAATACTGAGGAAGGGATAGGCATACAGACAGCCAAAGCTTTAGATTAGTGAATTAAAATATTTTGAAGTAGTTGGAAGCATTAGGGGGTTTAGACTTAAACAGAAACAAAGCCCAAACTGAACAAACAAAAGCCAGAAGATTGTTCTGGTTGGAGAATAACCTGGATGTTCTCTGACTAGGAAAGAAATCCTACTTTCTCTTTAGTGAAAGTCCTTGTGTTTGATAGATGCAAGGGAGTACAGGATATAACTTAAGGTATTGATTAAGGCTTAATAAAATAAATCCTAAAACAGGGGAAGCAAGCAAAGGCTTCAAAATCCTTTAGCTATTGTGATAAATCCTAGTATTTTCTCCCCTGTCTGAACTTCTGTGTTTGACTTAGACAAGAGAGTCCTCCTGTGTTTTTAATACTGTCCTGGTGGACAAAGCAGAATAGATGGGGTGCAGTGTGATATTTGCCTTTGCTTCAGCAATCCAATGCAAACCAGGTAATTTTATTATTACATTGGTGACTGATCTCAGTGATTGGTCTGAAATTGCTTGCGGTGACAGCTGAAGTGGGTGTGTACATACAGCTGTTCATGAAGAAAGATCCCAAAGTGCCTGCTTACTGCTTGCACGGTAAGGGGATGTGTTGCCAGCCCTGTGTGGTGGCAGGGGAGTATTGTGGGTGCTTTGCACAGTCCCCTTTATTACAGGAGAGCCGTAGCTAAAGCAGCAGTGGCACCAAGTTTGTAACCCGAATTAGAATTTATTGGTGTGCTGAGAGACTTGAACTTAATTTAGGGACTGAGAGACAGTGGTAGAGTCATTAAATTTTTAATGAGCAGAAATGATCAGGCACATCACTCTGTTCATCAGATTTGTGTCTAGACTTTTTTAATATCTACTACTTTCCCATTCTTTGTTTAAGATTTGTAGGCATACAAAGACCTTTAGAATTATGGCTCTGCTGTGAACTTACTGTCGTATAGCTGCGCCAGGTAACTGGTAAGGTCAGAGAACATGAAGTTGAGATATGAAGACTTAAGCCTTTTAAGGAAACTAATTTAAAAACAAAGAGTTTTGCTTTTAAAGGAGGAGGTCTTGGCTCAGTTGCTGGTAAAGAAATGTAAGCATTATGTATCAAATAATATAGCTGGGGCTTTTCCACATTAAGACAGAGACCGTGGACTAGGTTATTTAATGGAATTAGTGGGAATAGTTTTACTTAATTCTCTAAAGACCTGTTGTTCCCAGTAGGTACAGTATACTGTCAGGGTGTCATGACAAAGCTTCAGTGCCATGTCAGCAAAGTTCAGATGTGATCTGCTATGACTTCCATTACTAGGAAAGTCTTGGAGTAAAGTCTCCTTCAGCTATATATTTCCCTTGAGAGCTATGGAATACCTGTGATTACTGAGAGTAACTGAAGTTTTTAACTTTCTTTAACATCCTGTGGTGGAATAATTCAGTGCAAATCCTGAGGGGGAGAGAGATTCTTGCAAAACAAAGTAAAAAATGGTGTTAGTTACAGAGGGACTGAAGAATAGCAATAAAAGAAGGTAACTTTGATACACTGATAATAAAATGAGCTTCTCATACCATGCAGAAGTGCAGATAGAACCTCACAGAAGAAAACTTTTGATAACACTGATTAAAAGAAGACCACAGGTTGACTTTTATGCTGTTCTGAAAGAATTTGGGGGTAGGATCCTGTGCACTTGTATGTGAACTCTTTACTTGGAAAGAGCACAATAGTATATTTGTATTTTAGAGCTAACTAAGGAATAAGTCTATACCTGTACAGGTCATTTGTCTCTCTGATGTAGCTGAGATGTGTACTGCTTGGCCTTATTGCAGTAAGTCCAGCAAGCTATTAAAATTCACTTCAGTTTATAAATATCTTGCTAATTATGTTTCTGACTTACTATTTTTGTGGAACACAATAGGCTAAGAATTTCTTGTTAAAAATATAACACTGTGTAGTATTTGGAAATGAAAGTCATGATTGAAACAGTATTCTCAATGTCTTTCAATCTATACTGCATAGTCTTTTTTATAGCTCCCAACTTTCATCTGGCACGTAAGTACTAGCCCATTCTGGGCTTCTCAACACATTTCCCACTGGTCCTCCACTGCACCTGCTATGCTGCCATCAGCCATTAATGTTCAGATGAAGCCAACAACCTGTTCGGATGTGCCTGAGACACTCAGTAGTGCAGATGGTGTGTTCTGTCTGCCTCTACCTGTAACATCTGGCAGCAGTCAGATGTGAGAAAGCCCAAGTGAGAAGGAGGGGGAGACTTTTTCAAGTTGAGTCAAACACATAATTTTCTTGGACAAACTATTGCAGATTGTTTGATACCATAAAGTTTAAAAAAACAAGCGCACTGGAGGCAGAATGAGCAGGCTTGATTGAATTAATTGAATAAATGCATATATTGTGAGGAATTAAAGATCAAAAACTGAATTGGAGGTGTGTTTAGAGATAAATGGGTCAATGCTGTCGTATCTAGAGAGCTTTCTTAACCACCCCCAAGCATCTATCAAACTGTGTTTCAGGCAGATGGCTGTGAACTTATTTTTGTACACTGTGAGTTGTGCCACTGGTCTTGAAGAAACTTTAAATGCAGTTTCTAATTGTGTTTGGGATTGTGTGGATGAGTGGCACTTCTTCTAGATGACCTTGCTTTTGTTATGAATAGCCTGATAGAAGAATGACTGACCTTGCCAAGTGATTCAAGAATAGTCAAACTTCCCTTTCTGAATCAGATGCTGTCCTGGCTGTGTCCTCTCCCAACCTCAGTACTAGTCTACTTGCTGGGGCCGGAGGGGAGAGAGTTGGGGAGAAGAGAGAGAACCTTGCTGCTGTAAAAACACTGTTCAGCAATAGCCACAGCGCTTATCAACAGTGTCTTAGCCACAAACCCTGAGCACAGCATCATGTGGGCTGCTGTGAAGAAAGCTCACTCCATTCCAACCAGATCTAGTGTGGCTGGGCAAGTCTATCCAAGATAATTGCAAATAAACAAATCCTGTATGGACTTAAGGGGGATTTTTCCTCCTTTGTGGACAAAATATGCTAGGAAGTGCTGAATTGTGGAGGAGAGATGAGTAAAATTGCAGTGCAGTGGAGATGATAAAGCTGTAAAAAAAAATGTATTTTATAAAGCACAAGAGAATTTAATAGATTTTGAAGATGGATCATGTCAGTCTTAAGACTTGCTGGCATCCCAAAGGAGGAGGAGCAGAATATGGCTTTTCACCTACAACTATTCCTGACAGTGCTGATGAATGTGGAATGGAAAGTGAGAAGGACACTGATTTCTGTTATCAAAACCAGCTCCTGGGCAAAGACCTCGTATAGTAACTTTCTTTCAGAATGAATAATCTGTACTTTTAAAATCTAATTTTTATCTGGATCTGTGCAGAAGGATCTTGACAACACTAACATGGAATATGACAGCATTAATCACCTGTAAGCTTTGAAGGTCTATTAGTAAAAGGCATACATTGTGTTAGCACTTAGATTACCAAGATAGGACAAAAAACTGCTAGCAACTTTGGTGTCCTTTTTTCATATTTGCAGTTAAGCTAAGACTGTTTCTGTGGGTGAAAATTCAACAGGTAATTCCTCAGTCCTGTGGTATGAAGTATAATTTTAATTAAAACTTCAGTAATAAAAATGCACTGACATTGTCTCTTGCATCCTCAAACTAGTTGTTTTCATTTTAGTTAAAAAGCAGTAAATCACAATTCAGTGTGTCCTATTTACTCTCGAATAAGAACTAGGCTAAAAACAATTGCTGGCTAAAACCTAAAGCAAAACATGAAGATAATGTGAGCTTTGAACTGTTGACCTGTTTAAAGGCCTCACTTTTTCCTTTGTCTCATTGACAAGCTCTTAAAGTCTATTACAACTTACAGCTGTGAAAGGGTAAATGAAAGTACGTAAAATAGGATACCAGACCTCTATCCATCTGTGTAGTGAAGTAGTTTCAACTGTTGTCAGTTAAGTAGATGCAAATGCTACTAACCTTATAAACCTGATGTTCCTCACTGATGTTGTTTGGAGTTCTAAGTGGAAAACTTTGACAGACCCTGATGGAAGAAAAGGCAGAAAGAATAAGACAACAAGCAGGTTCTTGGAAAGAAGAAACAAAGAAACAAAAAATGCTTATGGTGGTGATTCTGGGTTTGGTTTTTTGCTTCTGTTTCATAAGGCATAAGCTGGAGAAGCCTTGAGCAATAATGAAGTGACCTCTCTGTGCAACAAATCCTTCCTTTCCCTGTATCTTCAGTGTTCTCAGGGTAACTGGGATGGGGCTGAGGAGGAAAGGACACTTGCTCATGTGTGCTGGTTGGGTTCAAATGCCTGCTTATGCTATTTATTGCTCACTGTTGTAAAGGCAAGTTGTAGCAAAAGGAATGAAGTCTTGTCATATGCTTAGCAGAGGACAACCTCTCAGTTTGCAACAGCACAGGAGTAGGCTAGAGGCTAACAGCTGGAGGTCAGGGTAGCTGGGTGAGGGTACTTCGTGCTGCTAGGGTGAGGCTTTCCAGACAATTTCAGTAGTCCCAGCCAGCTCTAGCTAGCCATGCTAGACTGCAGTCTGAGAATGCTTTACAGCATTTTGAGGTGTGCTGCTACAGAGAGGAGTCTACTAGAAATGCCAGTCATGTAAAATGTGCATACCTGCCATGTGTAGACAAAATGATTAAGTAAAAATCTGCAGTCTGGTTATAGTTCCCTTTTGTATTAGATGTAAAAAAAATAATTCCTCCTTTAGTTCACCTCTTCTCCCCATAAACTCAGTGTTTTGTTTTTTTTAAAATGAGAAACAGCAGTGTCATTTGTGCAGGAAAATACAATATCTGCCAATTGGCCTCTGAATCCTCTGGCAAGTATTTTGCAGTACACTTAGGAGTGTTTCTGAAGATATAAATAGATCATCACAATCTGTGGCAATTAGCAGATAAGAAATAACAATCATCTCTATGTACTGGATATATAGTAAAGCTGCCTTTCTAAAATAAAAGGGAACACCCGATTTCCCTTTGCAAGATGTGATTCAGCCCCACCATGATTTTATGCAGGCAACAATGAAGCTGATTTGGGCAATACAGTTTAATGATGCAGCATAAGATATCTTTACCATGGTTGGTTATTATGTAAAGTAATAGCTTGCCTCTGAAGGGAAGGCTAGCTTATTGTTTGTGGTGTTATGAAACTGATGTCAATATGGTGCTTTAAAAAAAAGCACACTGTTTCTAATAGAGCACTGATTATTGGTTTATGTTTCATCTTGTTTGGTTTATAATACCACCTGCCAAAGCAAAGGGCTGGGGACGTTTATTTACATGCTGTCATTTAAGGGCTGTTCTCCCAGACAACTGCTCTCGATGAGAGAAGTTTGGGGGCTGTGTGTGCCAGACCCATGCCAGCCTTTCATCAGGTTTAGAGCAGAAAGTCACTTCAACCTCCTGTTTCCGGAGACAAGCTTGATTGCCTTTCCTTTGCAGGCTGTTTCAGTGGGAGGCCTGAAGGAGGGCTTCTGTGTTTGAAGGCCTGCCGATTGGGCTATGTGAATACTGATTCCCCTCAGTTTCCCTAAACCTTGCCTGTCTCAGGCAATCATGACTCAGTAGTAACAGCATAGATCTGTGCATATCTGTCTCCTGAATAAAAAACTTGATCATATGAAGGCTTTTCTTTACTGTTTTAAGCTTGGAAAAGATTTTTATCTATATCAAATGTTTATGGGGTAGAACAGAAATTGTGTTTTTATATATGGCCCATATGCATATATAGGAGAAAAGTGGTTTTTGTAAGGAGGCTTTCAGAGACATGGCTGTCCTGCTGAAGGAAGAATTTTTTAGCATGTAATAGGGTTGCTGATTTCAATTGGTATAATAATGTGCCCTTTGACAAGTTTACACAAAGTGTCATAAGCTATGAACTGATGACTTAATCATGTGGTACTAAATTGTAGCACCTTATGGGAGAATACCTGGATGAAAAAACATGCCCTACTTAAGGAGTTTCTGGTAGCATGTAATAAAATGCGAGTCTGTTCCAGGCAGAGGATTTGTCTGGGGCAGTGGAACTGTAGTGCATTGGGAATTCAAGAACTGGGTCTGTGCTTCTGCCCAGAGGCAGAGAGTGAAAGTGTGGGGGGTGTATGTGTCCTGTGTCCTTTCTAACTATTAATTTACTTGAGGTATCATGAGTTTCACTGTGCAGTTGCCAAAGGATTTGTCACCTCTGGCACTGGGGAACTGTCATGTCATATTCTAGGTGAATATCACCAACTTAACTGTTTTACTTAAAGTAGCTTTGTGCAATCTTTTGCAAGAGCCTTGTTTCTTAAATATGGCAGCGCTCTGAAGTAGTGTAAGCCAGTACCTTATCCCAAATTCATCATTCTAGTGTGATTGTGCAGTGAGAAAACGCAGCAGAATTCAAGCTTTGAGCTTACTGCTCTTTTCCCAGTAATGAAGCTTGTAATTAGCATGTTCAAGATGCTAAAGAGAATGTGAACATGCTAGCAGCTCTCCAAATGTCAAAATGATTTTGCAGTTGTCACTGGTTGCTCACATGAGGGAAGTAAGATGCTTTTTACTACTCAGTAAGTTTCTTACTGTCGCAAAGTAGAACAGAGAAATATTGATGAAGGACATCATTCAAATCTGCAAACCAGCAGGGGTTTATGCTAAAGGCCATAGCTGTCTACAGCTGCTAAAAGCATCAAGTCATGACAACTGGAGCAAATACCGCTTGCTCCCAACAAGAATAGATACAAAAAGTACCCTAAGCTATACGTTAGAAGATAGTACAATAAGAGGTTTCTTGCAGAGCTTAGCAGTGCTACTAGTCCAGTAGGGCCTAGAAAATAGCATAAATAATTTTACACCATGAGTATTAATCCTAATAGTATTACTGCACTTTCCTTTCAGCAAGAAAATCAAGCACTCAGAATAAGATCAGGGTAGTTCACATGCTTGACCAAAGTCTTATTAACCCTTAAAATAGGTGTCTTGATCCAAATATAGTTAGGAAAAACTAAGTCTACAGAGTTTACTTTGTAGAGGTGAACTGCATTGCAAGTATGTTGTTACACAGTAGTTAAACTGAGAAGAATAGAGATTTATCATTTTGAAATGGAAGAGACAATGTATTTCTTCAGGATACAAATTTCTGGTTATTAGGTTACTCTTAGGCACTAGACAGGAGTAAATTTATGTCTGTAATATAATTGCAGCGACAAATGCTGATAAAAGACTGAGCTAATCTGTGTAGACAGAGTTACAGATTCATGTATTAATATTGTGATTTTTTGCAAGTCTGGAAAATGAATACAGTAGATAAAACAAAGATAAGTTTTTTGTTTGCATACTAGCATTCAATATTTCCTTTAGCAGTCATTAACCTTTTCTTAAATTGTGATGCAAGTCTAATCCTGCTGTAATTTTTAGTGTGATATCTGAATTTTTTTCATAGGAGCCCAACAAAGTATGTGAGTGTTGGTTGAGCCAGTTTAATAAAAGCAGTTAACAGGTTACTTGTCTTTACAAAATCAGGATTGTTTAGCTAAGGAATTACTACTCAAATAGTACCAAAGGTCTTATTACCTCAGGAGACAGTGCATAGGAGGAAGAAGGACTAGTCAACTGTCTTCTCTCACCTGGAATCTGATTTAGCCCCATTAAATTTAGTACACACTGCATTTCTTTTGAGAACTGTCAACATGGAGAAAAATGAATAGGGCATCTGTTGCTGATCTGTTTGTCTGATCCGTATGCAGTCATATCTCAACCACTGTTGGGTCTTGGAAAAACATTCTTTGAAGGAAACTAAGCTTTCTGCTATCCTAGGGCAAAGGTTATCTCCTCCTTTTCTTTTTGGCAAAAGTGTTTTCTAGTGACTAGAAGACTGCATTTCTAGCAATGTAAGCTGGAGAATTACTAAGTCTGCTATACAAATAGCTTCACTGACTGTAGAAAATATTGGCTAATGGTGACAGGAGCAGTCTGAATTCAGAGGTAAGTAGGTAGATGCATTCCTGCTGTTCTAGCTACAAGTCTGAAGAGTCTTGTCCCTCAGCTAGCAGGGTGGTGACCTTCAGTACTGCTGACACAACCAACTGAATGTACTTGTATGGTCAGTGAAACCACTTAAATCACCTCTAGTAAAATATTACTTTAAGTCCATGCATAAAAGGACTTATGGTAAGTCCTTGATGCCTAAATTCATCAATTAAATCCCTAGTGAATAATCTTTAATATTCTGAATTTGTGTACTGCTGCTGAATGTGTAGGTTGATACAAGTCATGTTTGACTAAATCGTAGTATATGTCTTGGTTAGAGAATCTGAAGATAACTTTTCAGTAGCTTTCAATCTGTTCTATTAATAATCATCTTTCTACTCAAACTGGTACCTTTTTAAAATAAAAAGGCTTTTATTTCTTAGTTGCATCTTGTTTACTGAAGTGTTGTAATGACAAAATGTGTCTATTAAACATACAAGTTCTACTATATTGAAGTAGTCCTCGTTCCTAAGAACAAGAGTAGCTTTCTGTTATTGAACTTTTAATCAATTCTATACAGTGTTCTTAAATAATTATGGCAGTGCTTATAGGTAGAGCAAGAAAGGATTTTGTGTAAGATTTTATCTATTTCAGTAGAGGCTGGTAATAACCTTACATTTTTTCCTACATTGATTTTTAACTGGCTTCTTGAGCCTTATTTGGGGGATGGATCAATGGGGTGGCCTGACTTGCTGTATTGCAGCTGAAAGTTCATAGCTGCTGCTTGATAGACTCCAGAGCTTGGGCAGCAGGAGATTGATCTGAGACCTAGCTCTGTATTATCCATTCACGTGAAGCCAACTTTCATTTGCTTGTCAAAGGTCTGACTAGGCATGTCATAGGTAGTGGTATGAAGGTAGAACCTGCTGTAAGTAGACCTAGATGAGCCTGCTGTTTTCACTAAAGTAAGCTGAAATAAGCTCCTTCAGAAATAAACAAACAACCCTAAACCAACCAACCGAAACTCTTCAGAGTCTGCTCCCCTGACAGTAGGCAAAGTGTGCTCCTGGGTACCATTTGTTGCAAGATGCCTTCTGCTCTTCAAATTCTTGTTATACTAATTCTTAAATTGTTATATGCTACTTTTTGTGGAGTCACATGTTATTACCTGTTTACTCCTGGAATGCTGAATGTGGAATGTGTGTGCTTGTTATTTAATCCCTTGTGTGGCTGAACACCTTATCCTTTGAGCAATTTGATTTCTCACTTGAAAATGACCTTTAATTGGAAGCAGGTTAAACTAAAATACAAATTAAATTATTTGCGGTGGCTAAAATAGGTAACATAGGTACTAGTGTGTTTTAGACTTCAGTGAAGGGATAAGGGAAGCATTTCTAAATAGAAGTAAAATTGGAAAAGATTGCTTTCCCTGTACTTGCATTCCTCTGAGCTGCTTCCCTGTCTTGCCCTTGGAAGCCTGAAGTGCATTTCCTATATACAGCTCCTGCCTGTAAACCCTTCTGGGCTGCTTCAGGAACTTGCCTGAAGTCTTCCTTGGGTTCAGTTTAAACTCTGTCTTCCTCAGAGCCTTACTGATCTTCTGGGAGATACTTGAAACACCTGATAAGTGAAGGACTAGTGTACTTGGGAGATGCATGTACTGCTGTACTGGACTAGAGGTGATGAACTGTCTGATCACTGAAGCATACCTTCTGGCCTCTTCACCCCTGCTTACTAAAGTGAATGTCTGTATCCATATTGACATTGAACATACAGGAGTTCTGCAAATAGTTATGTGATAATAACAAACCGGGATTGTTACTAGCTCTTGGTGAGACCAGATGTAGTTGTGGTTGGTCATCTTGTCATAGAATCATACTGTTGTAAGGGACCCATAAGGCTCATCATGTTCAACTCCAAGTTGTGTCTTGCAGCGACAAGATATGAAAAGCGTTGATCTGTAAGGGACAATGTACTTTTCCCCAATAACATTGATAGGAAGGCAGTTTTTGCCTAAATCCTCATTCAAAAATTAGATCTTTGTTGCTGAGTAGTAATGCTGCAATGTTGTTAACTTGAATAGGTTGTGGAAGAAAGCCATTCAATCTTACTTTTACCTTGCTTGTAACTTAAGCCTTATCAAAACCTCACTCCTTTTCTTCAGGCAGTTAAGAATATCTGCTAATAAGACTACATAGAAAAAATTGCTACTATCCACAAAGATGTTCTTTTCTATCATGTCAGAGATAAATTTCCAGTCCTTCCTGGCAAGGACATGAAAGCAAGCAATTATCTATATGAACCATGTGTTTTGGAATACAGGTGCTATACTGGAAACACTTGGGAAAAAAAGAATTTTCTTATAACTGTTGCTATTCTAGCATTTTCTAGTAAGCTTGTGAGAAATATCCTTGATCCTCTATTATTTAAATAATGCACTTCTTGATCTTCAGTAGAAGTATATTTTTGAAAAGAATAGGGATAAGGAAGAATTTGGAAGAACAAGTAATTGAATGCTGGCATGGAAGCAAACTGAGGATTAGCAAAGCAGCAACAGTTTTGCTTTACATTCTATTTTTACTATATCCTTCCTTTAATGTAAAGATGTCTGCAAGGATGTAAATTCTTCAAAAATTATTTTAAGATGGAGATGTACATCACATGAACTACTTGCAAGTAAACTTGAGCTCAATTTATTCTTCAGTATATTAATTCAGTCCTAATCACTCAATTCCACATGGCTGAGTTCAAAAGGAGATCGTACACCCCTGCCCCTTCCCTAAATTTTAATTTCTTCTTAGTTTGCTTCAAAAAATTGAACTGCTTAGAAATACCCTACTTGACCTTTAAAACTAAAGTGCCAAGGGAATCATGATAATTGGATGAAGCCATACAATTATTTGTCTAAAATGTCTGTATAAACATTGGAAGCCATATATGAGCAGTTTGTAAAAGTGCTACATCTTCACAGGCACGGGCTGCTGTTGTAATCTGTATCTTCATTCATGAATTAATGGTGCTGTTTCAGAACGTGTTTGCTGAGTATCATGCCTGTTTATAGTGGAAGTTAATTCTTCTCTTACTGATGAAGTAGGAAAATAATTAGATTTATTAGTTGGCTGTGCCCTGTATTCTTTCACTATAGTTCAGGCTCGGGACTAAACTTCTACTCAACATGTTAATTCCAAATACCTGTGTGGTTGGTTCTTCTTCCCCTGCTATTACCCACCCCTTTGATACCATAGTTTTCCTTAATGATACACTATTTCTCAAAGACCAATCTTCTGCTGAACAATGTCTTCTGTAAAGATAAATACCTTGCATGTTTTATACAGGAGAGCTACACCTACAGAATGATGTCAAATAGCAGCTGAGCTGTGTTGTTTGGCACATAATAGCTATGTTACAGCCCTCTGAAATGTCAGTAAAAAACCAGCAGCTAACCAACAGTCTATGCTAATGCTTTGGAGCTGGCAGAAGACTATCAGTGTAGGTTGGCATGCTTGCTGTGACAACATATAGTGACTTCTGTAAAGAGCAAAGAGCAGTCATATCTTTTTCTTTCTGACAGTATAGAAGTAAACCAATAGAGAAAAATTAGTGTGCCTAATCCGTTAATGCTGTGGAAGCCATTTGCTAAGGGATTTGGACTTCTCAACGCACTTGCTAAGTCTTGCTTGTGTAACAACAGTGACCTAGGAGGACGATAAGAGCTAAAGAAAATACAGAAGACTAAAAAAAACATATAAAACACAAACTAAAAGCAGAATAATTAACAAATTAGGTAAAATGCGCATCTCAGTGCTCAGCATAGTAGTTCAGTTTAAATACATCAACAGTTTTGTGCATCTCTTCAGGTTCAGTGTAAAATGTGTTCCAGGAAGGACTGTCTCCTCCAATGTTAACCTGATGACTTGAGCCTATTCTCAAGGTACAGAAGATATAATATATTGCTGGGTAGCAGTGGTAATACAGAGTTTGCTTTAAATAATTTTAACTTTTATAAATTTTACCCTATGGAATAAATTATACCCTATGGAATAAATTAAATGAGTAATGACACAACAAAATGTTTTGTCCTATATAGGCAGAGTTGAACAGTAAATTTATGCTTTAGTGTTTGAAGAGCTGCTTAAAATAATTTTCAAAGAAAGGCTTCTTCCTTCTGTTGATTAATTTCAAATTGTCTCAAACTATTTAAAAAAATAAGACCTCTCCAAATCACTTGTCAGCATCAGATAGGTATATCTTCTGGCTACAGAGCCTTCTGATGAAGGACTAGGGAGCACTTGGTACTTAGTTATTCACAAAGTCTTAAAGTGCAGAAAATCCTAGAAAGGATGTATGTGGGGGTTTTTGGTCTATCAGCAGGCAGTTGGATATCTTCTGTTATTCTGAATTTTTCTTTGGATGGAAAAAAACCATAGACCTTAACATAAATGTGTGTAGGGAAGGTTGTCAAACAGGGATAAATACTTATCCTAGAGAGACCTTGGCTGTCAAGCATGATTGTGGGTGAGAAGGGTACAAATGAGCCAAGAACAGTTTCTGTAACCTTTTGATAATGCTATTGCTACCTATCCTCACTAAAACACTTAGGAAATGCATGTAGATGGACTTGGTCATATTTCTGAGTTGAAACAAGAATGAAAGATGACAGAAAATAAATTACTCTGCATTGGTAAGGCCACACTGAGTACTGTGTCCAGTTCTGGGGTCCTCACCATAAGAAGGACATTGAGGTCCTTGAGCACATCCAGAGAAGGGCAGCCAGGCTGGGGAAGGGGCTGGAGGGCAAATCATATAAGGAGCTGCTGAGAAAGCTGGGGATGTTCAGCCTGGAGAAGAGGAGGCTGAGGGGAGACCTTATCACCACCTACAACTACCTGAAGGGAGGTTGTGGAGAGGTGGGCGATGGTCTCTTCAGCCAAGGGACAGAAGATAGCACAAGGGGAAATGGCCCTGAGCTGTGCCAGGGCAGGGTCAGATTAGATATTAGAAAAAAAAAAATTACTGAAAGAGTTGTCAGGGCCTGGAACAGGCTGCCCAGGGAGGGGTTGGAGTCACTGACCCTGGATATGCCTAAAAAAAAGGGTAGATTAGGTACTTAGGGATATGGTTTAGCATAGGATGGGAACAGTTGGACTTGATGATCTTAAAGGTCTTTTCCAACCTTGTGATTCTGTGAAATCCAACTAAATGTAGCTCCCTGGATGTGTAATTTAAACTTGGGTGTAAGGTAGGCAAACATGGCTCGCTGCAGGCCCCAGTGAAAGACCTGCTATTTAACTAGTTTCATTATTGAAGGCAAAGATCCTCTGGAGCAGGGTCAAAGATCTGCTCTCTGGTAGTACCAGAGAGCAGGTAGGGATTTAGGAGAATGCCTTATACTTTACAGCATATGCTGTGAGACACGCTGTCATCTTTGTTCTCCTTGTAACTGAAAAGGCTCCCAACAATTCAAGCCTAGAAGTGACATGGACTAGATCTAGGGAAGAGTGGAAGTCTTTCCTTTTGTGTTAATCAGCTTGAATTAAGGAAACTAGTAATAGAGTTTCTTCATGTCCTGTGAATTTCGGACCATACCTTTGTGCTTGTTAAGCTCTTAAAAATACTTTAAGTTGTCTAGAGTTAGAATATTTTCTAAGGGAGGGTGGTTGGCATAGGGAAAGCCAAACTGTGAGTTAAACTGGGCATGATGTAAAGAGTGCTGCAGAGCTAGAGTAAAATGCAAATATGACAACATGGTTTTGTGGTTCAAAAGGAAATTGTTCTGTCCACAGTCTACTCGGTTTTAATTTTATTGCTACAGTATCTGTTGCAGAAGGCATCTCTTCTTGTGCTACTTGGTAGAAAGGATTCTCCTATCGGTAGAAACAGACCACTGTGGTGAAGGAGAGTCAGGGGACAGCTATTGTCCTGCTGCTTCTCTCAAGATCCTCCTCCCTCCCCTAGAGGGAATGGGAGCTTTTTGCAGCATAAACCTCCAGAGAAAGTGTAAAAAGTTCAATTGTGGCACTAATTTTGAGATGGTGAAAGTAACTTTTTTAAAAATGAAGTTATTCAGAGAGAGAATGCTGTCTGATTTCTTAGGTAGGTTGCCTTTTGCATTTGTCGTCTTTCCTTATGAGCAGCAGGTGGGTTATCAAACTGATCCTCCTGAAATGTGAACTGTTTGGGGTAGGGTTTTGATTCCTTGAGGAAGAAACCTGCCAAACAGTCTGGCATTGATCTTTGGGCTAATGTGATATTTGTGTGAGCCTGCTTGCCCTTCTTGAGTTGGGACGGGGGGGAGAGGGAGGGCAGGCATACAACCATTTCTTCACTGGGGTTAGTCTGACTTTTGTGCAAACTATCCATTATATACAGAAAGCAATTAAGCAATGAAAAACCACACAAAACAACCCCCCAAAATGTTACAGCTTAAGAATGATTTAGATTACAGTATAAGTCATCTTTGACTCATTCCACGACAAATATGATACAGAGACTGCCAAACTGTACAAAGAGTTTTCCTGAGACAGTTTTTAATGTTAGCGAGACAGATTGGGGTGGCAGTATGAAATCAGTTAGGGATGCATGACTAAGATTTGGTTTTCTAGGGTATGTGAGCAGCGTGTTGAAGAATGTCAGAAGTTCAAGACTTGCATGTGGTAATTAACTAAGTCTTCCTTATTTTACTTACACAAACTGAGGCTTCAGGGTTTTCTCCAAACAAAAATCTGACAATAGTTTTTCACAGCTCTTCTGCTGTGCTACTCAAAGGCTGTATTTTCAAGTTCTTTACTCAGGTAAAACACTTTCTCTTCACAAATCTGTGATCAATAGAATGTGAAATAGGTTCTTAAACCAAAACTACCCCTCATGCTCATCTATTTAGACTTGCTAAGGCCTGAAGAATAGGCTCTGTATTTGGTTATTAGCTGAAAGTCTTCCAATTATAAAAGAGATCTTTTTTTTATGGATTCTAAACATTTTTCTCCTTTATGAGTCAAGGGAAAAATGTTGGATGCTATAATTTGAGAAAATCTGGTTTTAAATATTTATAAATTATATATAGATATAATTGAAAATAAAATATGCTTATGATGGGTTTCATGTTAATGCATCATCAAATAGCATAATGTACTGGATCAACTGCAGATATGTGTGCATATATACATACAAATATGTACTTCAGTGTATATTTCTAGAACTCATGCTATATATGAAACCCAGAAAGACCTCTTGTGTTGGGTTTGCATGGCACGGTTTTGGCACTGGGGAGCTACAAGGGCGATTTCTGTGAGAAGCTGCTAAAAGCTTCCCCTATGTCCGATAAAGCCAGTAGCAGTCAGCTTCAAGATGGCCCTGCTGATGGCCAAGACCCTCTTCTTATGGGGATGGGGGGAGAAGCCAGCACAACTGCATCCAGAGAAAGGAATGGAAATATGAGGAGCAACTCTGCTGACCCGGTCTTCAGTGCAGAAGGAGTGGGAGGAGGTGGCTCCAGGTGTCAGAGTAGAGATTCCTCTGTGTCTTGTTAAAGACCATGGTGAAGTAGACTGTTCCCTTGCAGCCTATGGAGGATGATGGTGGAACAGATATCCACCTGCAGCCCATGGAGGACCCTACATCAGAGCAAGCAGATGCCCAAGGGAGGCTCTGTGACCCCCTGAGAAGCCCACAGAGAGCAAGCTCCTGGTAGGACCTGAGGAGAGAGGAGCCCACACTGGAGCAAGTTTGCTAGCAGGACTTGTGACCCCATGGGGAACCCACACTGCAGCAGTCTGGTCCTGAAGAACCACACTCTGTAGAAGGTACTCATGCTGGAGCAGTTGAAGAACTGCAGCTCATGGGATGTATTCATGTTGGAGATTTTTGTGGAGGACTCTCTCCCATGGGAGGGACCCTGCACTCGAGCAGAGGAAGAGTGTGAGGAGTCCTCACTGAGGAAAGAGTGGAAGAGAATGTGTGATGAACTGAGCAACCACCACAGAAGTAGGATATATGAAATCACTTTAACTGCTTCATTGGGAGCCTTCAGTGATATTGGTATCAAGTTCAGCTGTGGTAGTCTGAAGCAGCTCCAGAAAAACCCTGTCCTTTGGCACGTTACCTCTATAAAGGGATACTAGGTTCTGATTTCTTTTTTACTCAGAGTATGCAGATTTGCAGATCAGATTCTTCATTAGACCATTAGGGTAATGTTCAGTTCTTTTAGATTAAAAGCACCAGGTTAAACATTTGAATTGGATAATTTAGGTGACAAATTAGAAATACTTGTCCTGAAGAGTTATATTGTGATGTTAACGCTGAATACAGCAGGCTTAATATCACCTTCTGAGCACAGCTCCTGAGAAAAATGATTCATACTTATTTCTGAATCATAGTTCCTCTTCCTCCTATCTAGTCTTTAAAGGGCAAGATAAAGCTGCCCACTTGCAAAATGGATCTGTGCAAGAAAACTTCTTTCCTTTTTTCCTTTTAAAATTGTTCCACTGGAGTTACTTCTCATACACTTAGCTACACAAATATCTTTATAACTACTTAAAGTGCTTTCGGATATGGACACATCCTCACTTAGGCCTATTTAGATGTGCTGCTGACCTGTACCGCTGCAGTTCTGTTGCTCTCCTGCACTGATCAGCTTCTAAAAAAAGTTGAAGCACTGCAGAGCCTCTGCCCTGTCAGGCTGTTTGGAAACACTGAGACTTACTGCTCTTACTCACCTGGGTGTGTCTCTATAAGCACTGTCTGTCCTGCTTGAGCTCACTGTCCCACACCTGTTTCTTACAAGCTGCACATGTTTTTCTGCTTTCTCTGCTTTGTGTCTCAAATCACTGGACGTGCAAGGGTGGGTTTCATCTTTGCCTCATGAGCACCAGCTAAATCAGTCATAGTCTGTATAATACTTCCAGATTGCTGATATTTCTCTGGTAGGAGTAATGATAACAAAAAGTGATCTTAGAAGTGTGACTGTTTTCTCTTCCCTGTCAGTTTGCTGGTGCCTGTTAAAAAACATGTTGTTTCAGGGTTGGGTGCTTTTTTTATTCTGCTTCTAAAGTGCAGAGGCAGGACGAAGGAAATGATTTCCACCGGAAGTACACTGACCTTCAAGCTGCTCTGAATGAGGGGGTTTGTACAGTGATTTGTTCTCCTGGGATGTGCAGGCCTCTACACTTATTAAATGTAAGCAGATAGTGGTAAAAATCATGACAAATCTGACTTGTTAATCCTGTAGTTCCTTTCAGAGAACCTTTGTGCTGCTCAGAGAAACTGCAGCTACTGCTGTGCCCTGTGTTGGGGCTTTCCAGCCGCTGCTTTTAAATGGTCCTTTTCCTTCCAGGGGTGTTGGAATACTTTCTGCTACGAGCTCATCTCTCTGCCTGTTCAAAGGGCAAGGCTGATGTGTGTCAGAAATTCATGAGCTCCTTGAAGAGTTCAGTCCCTGAGCATCCTCCAAATGAACATGACACTGCATATGCTACCCTAAACATGTATATTTATTTGACTTTTGTCATTCTGAGAATTTCTAAAATGCTTAGGATTTCCTATGCCTTAATGTGTGACTCTACGCAAGCTGTGCTGGGTATGTCAGTGGTGTGCTTTCGGGAGTACAGTATGGTTCCTGCTCCTGAAAGTCAAATTTCTCATAAGGGGAAAAGGATAGAGCATGAAGGGAAAGAATACTGGCAGTAGCAACCCTTCAAAAGAGGCTATATTTGCCTCCTGTGTTTAGAACTGTGTGTGAAACAAATGTGTATCAGTTTAAGTGCTGCTTTATTTCTATCTCTGATTCCACTCTGTAGAAACTTGGGTGTATATATAGGGATTGGGACAATAAACATCTTATTACAGCTAAGCATACAGTTCTTACCAGTAGTAATCTCAAATTAAAAACTGACTTCTACTTTGTGGTCTTCATTTGCTTACTCTTGATATTAATGCTCCTATTGTGACTCATTAATCAGAAAAGCATTTGCGCTTTACACGCATGCTTCTTGCCCTTTATGCCCAGGGCTCATGTTTTAGAAGGATAAAGTACAGTAGGTTTTAAGGCACTCTGAGTGTTACCATCCAGCCAATCTCTTATCCACCAAATGGTCCACCTGTCAAATGCATGTGTCACTGATCTAGAGACAAGGATGTTGTGAGGGATGGTGTCAAATGCTATGCCCAAGTCCAGATTGGTGATGTCTGTTCACTATTACCTTATCCATCAGTGCTGTAACCCACTGTAGAATGCCACCAAATATTAGGCATAATCTGCCCTTAGTTGAAGTGATATTGGCTGTTACTAGTCACCTCCTTACTTTCCATCTGCCTGAGCATAGTTTCCAGGAGGATCTGTTCCATGGTCTTGCCAGGCACAGAGGTGAGACTGGTTTGTAGTTCCTGGGGTCTTCCTTTTTTTGCTGTTTTAAAAATGGGGTTGCATTTCCTCTTTTCCAGTTGAACTGCACCAGACCGCTATGACTTCTCAAATAGGATGGAGGGTGGCTTAGCTACTTCATCTGCCAGTTCTGTCAGGACCTGTGGATGCATCTCATCAGCTCCCATGGATTTGTGTGACTTCTGTTTCCATAAATGTTCTCAAACCTTATCTTCCTCTACAGTGGACAGTCCCTGCCTTTTCATTCTGTGTCCTGGGCAGTGTGACTAGACCCCCTGATGGTCTTCCTTTTACTGCTGACACGGAAACGTTTCTTCTTGTCCTTGATGTCCTTTTTGTTTGACTTTGGGAGCTACATTTTCATCTATGCAGACCTTCAGGTGTTACTGCCTGACTTCCCCTTTTTTGGGATGCATTGCTTCTGAGCTTGGAGGAGGTGATCATTGAATACTGACCAGCTGTCTTGGGTCACTCTTCCCTCCAAAGCTTTGTCCCATGGTACTCTATTGAGAAGGTCCATGAAGAGGCCAAAGTGCAGGGTAGTGAGTTTGCTTTACAACCTCCTTGCTGCACTGAGAATCTTGACCATCACAATTTCATGGTCACTGCAGCCAAGGCTTCCCTTGAGCTTCACCGTCCTCACCAGCACTTCCTTGGTGGTGAGAACAAGGTCCAGCATAGCACCTCTCCTCATCGGATTCTTTATCATTTGGAGAAGGAACCCATCAATACACTCCAGGAACCTTCTAGATTGTTTATACTCTGTTGTCCCTCCCAACAGATATCAGGGTGGTTGAAGGCCCCTGTGAAGATCATGGCTTGTGAACCTGAGGCTGCTCCTATCTGTTTATAGAAGACTTCATCCACTTGGTGTCCCTGATCTGGTGGTCTGTAGCAGACCCTCACTCTAGTGTCCCTTGTCCCTGTGTTCCCTTTAGTCCTGACTCATAAGCTCTCAGCTTGTCATCCATTGCCAGACTGAGATCCATGCTCTCCAGCTGGTCACTGACATAGAGGGTGACAACCCCTCCTTTTGTTCCCTGTCTATCCTTCCTAAAGAGCCTGTATCCTTCCATCCCAACACTCCAGTCACAGGAGCCATCTCACCATGTCTTTGTTCTGTGGAAGGGATCAGGTTCCCATAGAGGATTACATAACCCATTTGACCAGCTGCTAAGGGTGGGCCTGTAGTAGCCTGTCCCACACTCCTCACTCATACAGACCCACAGCTTTTCCTTCAGACTTCATGAAGAATGAGAGAAAGGCAGTAGGTGGAATTTTAATATTAGATATCTGTATGCCAATGCTTCAATCATTTAACTTTTTTCTCTGGCCGTGCTATTTCAACATGATTTTTTTCAGGCTAGACAGAGGAGCCACAAAGTGCCTGGAGTCCAGAGCATTGTGCTGCCTCTTCCCCAGACAGATGTGCTTGTGAGAGCACTTGCCTGCGAGTGCTCCACTAAGGACAGTTAGGTGCTTGCATTCTGGAGGAGTCTTGTGTCCAGCTTTGGAAATAAAATGGGAGTGGAGGGAGATATTGACAATACTGCCTGCTTCTCTCCACAAATGAGAAGTGCTATATGTGTTTTCTTGGGGTAAGGAAGTTGGTTGTGTTGTGGTCCTCTGATTAGCATAATTGTGTAACCACCCAAAAAGCATTCGTGCTAACATTAAAAAGTTTATAAATGCTTTGACCAGAACATCTTGGAGTGCACTGCCAACTGGCTCCTCTTGGACAGAAATCCTCTGAAATATTAGCCTAACTTTGACTGCGGTTGTGACAACTGATTCTGTGGATTTAATCACATAAACTACTTCTCCCTAATCTCAAATGTGTGTTCTGATGAATTGTTTCTTATGGAAGGCAAAAACCAGGAAACAGGAGTGATATACTTGTCCTGTGAAGTGTTTACAGGAAAAAAAGCAGAGACAAAAGAGCTGTCTTGCATTTGTTTCACTCTACAGGTTTGCATTAACAGAGACTTGGGAAAGTAGTTCAAGAAACGTGTTTGTGCGATGAAGACTGTTACCATAGCTGTTCTGGGGGGGCTGAGCTATTGCTGACTCGTTAAGCAGCTTTTACTCTTCAAAAGACAAAGCTGTGTGAAGCCTTTGAGAGCAGAATCCTAATGAGGTTGCTACACTTGCGCTTTTTTCCCCCTCCTGTCAATCCCAAACCTTTGTAACATGTTGTGATCTACTGAGAGATAGACGTAAAACGTGAAAGATGGATGGGGCAAAGGCAGGGTTCTGGGGGCTCTCCCAAACTCCCTAATAGCCCTTTTTGTACCAGGTGGTCAAGCAGAGGCTTTGCCTGACCTTCAGCTCTGATCTGCTTCCACCTGCCCTGTTTTGGATATAGAAATTATGCTGTTGGTATGTCACTGACAATAGGAACTAATCTGCAAGAGACATCAAATTAGCCTACAAACTGTTGAATGTGTACATCTATTGCTTGGAGAAATGAGAACTCCATCATATTTTTGGCAGTGTCAGTGGATCACTGTTTATAGTTACAGTGAATTGAGTTGCAAGTTGTAACTACAAGTTTTTATATGCATCTCAAGGTAGTTGAAGTTCTGTGAGGCCCAACTTTATTGTATTTCTGCTAGTATAGTTGGTATCTATAGTGGCTGCACAAGTGGGGAAGCACTGGTAGTACAGGGAAGGATTTCCTGTGTGTATGTTCTTTGATTTGGAAGACAGAAGAAAACTATTGGGCTGTCCTGGAGTGTGTATGGACTACAGTATGACTTCCTGGATGGATGCTGTGACAGAACTGGAAATCTAGGTCTGCCCATCAGCAAGTATCACCATAACTAACACCACTTAGCAGCAGTGGCCTGGGGCAGGTAAAATTTGGTTTTGTTGCTGCAAGAATCGGGTAGCTAGTGCCACAGGTGGTGTTCTTGCACTCCTGCTGTATGAGGGAAATAAATCTTCCCATGGGTTCAAACATGATAGCTTTTCAGAATAGCTTTAGAGGTCCTGAAGTCTTCAAATACAAGCAGATGAAGTTTTGGATGGAGTCAGTGTTCTAAGAGCTAATATCTGCAAGGACACTCGAGGGAAATGGTAACAATAGCTTTCAATATGAGTAAGAATATCTGATCATGTTACTGAAGGAATTTTGGCAGTAGGTGCCAATAATTCACATACAGATGGAAGCATCAGTTCCCATTGAAGCTGTATGTGAGTAAGCTCATCAATTACTTCATTCCTCTTTAGTTAAAATAACAAAGCTTTGGTTTTATTTTTTAAGATCAACTAGTAAAGTATCAGCGTTACCAGCCAATATACTGAAACTGTACAGAGGAAAACAGACCTAACTCCTACCTTAAGAGTATTATGTAGACATGTTTTAGGCTTCTAGCTAGAGCCTCCCATAACCCTACCTTTTATTTAAAAAAAAAATCAATTTAAGAGGATTCCACTATATATCTGAAAAGTAGCCTGCATTGCAGAATTTAATAGGATTATACTATTGATTCCATCTTTACAGTGCTAGCTAGTATTTGGTACTTGTGAACTGCAGACTATTATGTGACTGAACACAAGGGAAGGGGGATTAGTTTGTAAAAGAATAAGCAGCTTTCCTTTAAACTGCCCTGAACCAAACACACATACCTGTTTTGGTCTCTGTTAGTAAATGCCAACTAACAAAACACTGGTGGCAGCACCTTCTAAAATGGGTTATTTTCTTATAATCGCTTGCTAAGTGTCCAAGTAGAAGGTAACCAAACCTGGTAACTAATGGTTCTCTTGGCAATAGCAGGTATTTTCTGCTATCTTTGAAGTTAATGGAATAAATGTCCTATTGAAATATCTTCTCCATAAAGATGTATTTTTTGGGAAGGTAACTCGTCCTAACTGAGAAAATAGTTTTATGTACCAAGCCACTTCCTCATATGTCACCCCCATTTGTTTACTATTACTTTACCAGTGATCATAGTCACTCTTTCATGCCTGCAAAATCAATTAGCCTCTGAGTTCTGGTGCCTTTCATGATGACAAGTATTCCTACAGAATGGAATTTAAAAGGTTTTGGGAAAATAAACTTGAAATGAGCTTTATTTGGGGAAGCCATCTTTAGCTCTTCTTCCCCCTTTTCCCTACTGAAGTCTCTTTTTCTCTGGCAGTGGGAGTCCAGCAAGCTGTTGCTTTCCTGTAGTTCTAGATGGCTTCACTTCCGGAAAGCAGATGCCCTACTGTGAAAACACCAGCAGAGCAGAGCTGCATAGAACTTTGTTAAAGCTGAACACTGGCACAATGAGATCCCAGAAAACACTTTACATGTCTCTAGCATAAACTCTGAATTTGCAGTCTTTCCTGACTCAACAAGTTATGCTGAACCCTTATAAGGGTAATAGGCTGAATTAATTGCTATAATGTCTTTACATCCCTTTATTGGGTAGGTGGCAACAAGTTAGCAACTGTGGAGCAATTGTCTCTATTTGTCTTTTCTGGTTTGGTTAGTAAGCAGGTGAAGATGTGGAGAGAGAAAGAAAGTGCATGCTTTATACTTCTAAACTGCAGATGATGGTGCATTTCAAATCTCCAAAAAGTGAAACAAGCGAAGAAAAAGTTGTGTAAGAACATCAAAAGTACAATGACATATGTGAAGAGCAAAGACTGGTCCCCACTAGCTTTGAACGGTTTTCCCTCTCCCAGCTGGTATATGCTGTTGTCAGTAGTTAGCTGCTGTATTACATAGAGCACAGCTTGCTGACAACCTGGCTCAGCCTGAATCTAAACCAACTTAATACCAATAGAGATTTCTAGACCTGAGGCATAAGGTTTGTGATCTTTTTAGTCCAGCTTTTTTGGCTGATGTCAAACAATATCAGTTTCTCTTTTTTCTTTGGATCTATCAAGTCCTCATTCAGAACAAAATGTGGTTATATGAGGTGAAAGAAAAAAAACCAATCCAGTGACCTTTGTTGTAGTTGGTAGGGATTAAAGCCATATGGGATGTGAGTACTTCTGTAAATCGCACTAGAGGAATTGTTTCTTTGAAATGAAACAAGCATGGATGAGAAACACCTATCTTTTATGCTACCTTGTTCAATTAGTATTTGAAATACTTTAAAAATTTGAGGTTCTTCACTGTGTAACCTTAGCTGTGGATGGATTGCCAGCCCTGTTTATTGAATGTATGCCTTAGAAGAATGCTAGAAAAGGCCATCACTTTTGCACAGTAGCAGGGCAGCACTTCTGCTATAGTTGTATACTTTTGAGAAAGGAGTCCATTTGCTCAATGATACATGTACAATTAATGTCCATGATTGTTCCTTAAGCTAATGTGAATTGTAAGCATAAAGCCTCCCACCTCTTTTGAGCAGGAAGGATGCAGTGCCAGGCAAAGGCAGTCAACGTTCTCTGTCTCATCAGTCATGGGAGAGGGTGGGGGGGACACTGCATCACTGCTAACTACATAATATTTCTGGAAACAATATGCCTGAGTGCATGGGCTTGGGGAGGACACAGAAAAAACATCATGAAGTGTATTCTGTCCTTTATATGCTTCTGGTAATGCAAGCTGAATTTATTAGCAGTTTGTTGCTACAGTAAAAAGCATTCCCAAGATTTACGGCTGAAACAATAGCTGTAGATGTTCAGTCCTGTTGTATTTATTGAAGGTTTTGTTGAGCTCATGGCATCCTTTGATTAATTGCCATCTGAGGCATATTTTGTAACAAGGGCTGTGTCAGAGTTTTGTGCCACTGTATTTCATAAAGTTCTACCAGGCCCTTAGGGAGAGGGAGTGCAAAAACATTAGCGGGTGTGTGGGCAAGTGCTAAAAGTAATAACTAATTGACTGCCAGTGAGGACTTACACGTTTAGAGCACACCTCCTCCAGTAATGATGGGTTTTACATTTTACTTTAACACAGAGTAGCCATTATCTTATTGCTGGGATGAGTTTCAAGAGCGTGCATCCTAAAAGCCCAGAACTTTTGCAACCATTTAAAAAGATGGAGGAGTATACTGTAGTCTTGTAGTATTCTTCTTTATAGCGGAGTAAAAAGGTGTGAGTATATGCAACTCATGTTAATAGAATAACACGAGCTTTAGCTTGCAAGAATTCTTTCAGTATTTGAAAATACACATGTGCAAAACTGAGGATCTTAATGTTTAGATGAACTCCATGGAAGTGTATCAGAGGATTAAGGCTAACTTTATTCAAGTGTATCCAGTGTGATCTATTGATAAGATAATTTTTAAGAGGCTGCCAACTCCCCTTTTATGGTTTCAGAAACAGAAATTAACCTAGAATCTAAAGATTAAGCTAGGTCCTTGCTTTGTGCGAGATGTCTCCATAAATACTTTTTGTGAGGTCACAACAGTCTGACAGTACATCAGTTTTATTGCTACTGCTTTTGCACAAGCGTCAATGGTTTGGTATTTAGCAGGGAATAAAAAGTAGGAAATCAATGTAACTTTGCCACCAAATACTCATGTGATGTGTATTATAGGAATATGTTTGCTATGCAGCTCGTTCCACTACTCTTACTATTCCACAGGCACTGGACTTGTATCACTTTGGGTCCAAAAAACTGACTTGAATTTGGTATTTTTTTGAGTGCACCCATTTGAAAGTGTAACCTTCTGACTTCTATGATTTACTGTGGAGTGAGTGTGACCCTTAGTGATTTGTATCTTATGAATTAATTCAAATTGTGTGTTTAGCTTCAAGCTCCTTTCCTTTGGTATTTCTAATGGTTTGGCCACAAGGCCAAATGAAATATAAAAAAAGCTACAAGAGTTATGGCAGTCGTTGCCACTTCCTTTTCCAGAGGGAAATGAAAATGATATTTAGAGAAGTCAAAGTGCTTCCAGTGTTTTGAATAAGGCTTTAAAAAATTATATTTTTTAAAACTGACTAGTTTATCTTTAAAAAAAAACCTATAACAATTATTAGAAATAAGATTAGAGTAGTAGCTTTTATTGCACTGCCTGCATTAGCAATGGAATAATTTCTTTTGAAGAATGCCAGTGCCGTTACATTGAGTAAATATTTAGTCCCTACACTTAGACAAATCCAAACTGACTTTATCTGAAATCAGTTGGACAGCTAAAGTCAGTAAATTGTTGATGCAACTGATAAATGGTATGTAATTATTTAGGCGTCTTACTACAAATCCATCTCTAAATAAAGCAAAGCAAAGGACGCTCAGTTATGTAGATACTACAAACTGGCTGCATTGTTTTGGGGCTTGGCATGACAGTCGCTAAATTCCCTTTTGGGCACCAGATGGAGTGATGATCCCCAATGCAAGAGTTTGGTATCCTTCCAGCCACCTTTTGGGCAGAGAGGGGACAAGACTAATGCTGTAACTTTAGTTCCCTGTTCATTCTTTTTTTTCTTTCCTTCCTCTGTCTGCACTTGTCGTATGCACAGTTGTCCTTGCTCTGCTTCCAACCCCAGGTCCCAGGAATGCCTTAAGCACGTGGCTGCTCCCAAATACCGAGTGGTAGGAGCTCAGGAGGCAGTGCCCATGTGGGAGCAGGATCTCTGCTATGGCATGACTGTTGATGGAGGCCTCTCTTGTGCTGGTACCTGTATAAGCTTTGCCAGTTAGGCATCCCTGTATTTAAACTGTGTGAAGCCCTTCGTTTGTCAGTGTTGGTCCATTATGCAGATGAATTAAATCGTAAAGAACAATTTAGGAAAGCAGCCAAGTAACCACAGCCCTGCTGGTGCTGGCATACCCTGCTCTTTGCTTAAATTAAATGAAAGCCCTTCCCCAGAGAGTGAAAATCCTGGGAACTCTTTTTCTGGATGAAGATATATTTAAGTTTTCAACTTGAAAGGAAGAGGCAGAACAGAAAAGAGATTTCTAGTGTGGAGTAATGGAAAAGAGAGGGCTCTTTCCACCTGTGGAAGCCAGTAGTGGTAGAGATGGTGTAAGCAGGAACGTGTGTATCTGTTGTAGAAGGTGTGAATGTTGTCCCATGTCTTTGGGACCATTTGTTTCAATTTAGTGGCTGTTTTAACTTGTGTCTGTCTCTTCTCTGCTTTTCTGTGTTTAAAGGGTCAGCTGGGTAGTTCCGTTGTTGTGCTGCTTTTGAAAATGGGGGTGGGGGGAAAATGTTCTGTTACTGTTGTGACAGTCTAAAATGACTTATCTTGATTTTTTTTCCAGTCCTTTATTCATAATAGAAGCAGTTTCCAGAGGCACTTACAAGTTGTAACCACACGATTTAGATCTGGTTATGCTTTGCTGGTTTGGAGATTGTGTTCAGAGTAGCTTTTGTGTGCTTGTTCTTTATCACACTGCCATTCACGAGTGAATATTCATGGATCGCTTCCTTTCAAATATTTACTGGGTTGTCTGTTTTCATATGTTAAGTCTCTGTATGAAATAAGATAATTTTGAGAAAACATTTTAATTAGAACCTTAGAAGCCATAAATATTTCATTATTTAATAAAATAGCGCTGCAAGATGTAAATGATTAAATGGACCATATTTTAGATACTTTAAATTGTATAACTTAAAATTATGCATGCTTTCCCACTTCCAGATGTGACAAAACCTTGATACATTGCAACCCATACTTTTTGTTTCTCAGTGACCTAAAGTATTCTTTACTTTTTTTCCTTCTCCAGTCTCCTTGTAGAAGATGGTCTTTCTTTGCTGAATGCTGAGTAACACAAGCTTTTGGCAGCAGAGGTAGGTTAACTTGTTTTACATTTTTATCATCAGCTTATAAACTACTCATTTACAGAATGAAGCAATCTTGTTGTAGAAGATGATAAAGATATAATTAATAAAGAAGCTGATAATGTGAAGCATCAGGGTCAGGTAATACGATTTATGAGTATTTTGAATACAAGTCAAGTCTCATTGTATTTTCTCTTACTGAAAAGTTCAAGAGTGATTTTTGGTTAAAATTCTGAGTGCTTTCTAATTGAATACGTAATGAAAATGGGAAATTAAAAATATAAAAACCATCTGATTAATGCAAACCAGTTAATGCCTGCTTTCCTGCGGTGATGTAAAAAGGTCTGTGTTGTAAGAACAATAATATTTTCAGAGTTTATTTACATCTGCATTCAATTCCTGGTGCTTTCCTTTCTGAACCACAAAGCTCAAGATGCATTACCGTGCTGTGAGAATTTCATCAAAATTGAGTGCAGCTATATATTTGCATTTTGGCAGGCTGGGAAGGAGGGTCACACGTTTACAATGAGTACAAAGCACTTTGATATTCTTTTTCATCCCTGGGAACAGGGCAGACTGCGTGAATGGTTTTGATAGTTTTCCATGAAAAACTTGTGTGAAACCAAACTGTGGCCCCTGCTTTGAAGCAGTCAGTGATGAGGGAACACAGATTTTTCACTTAAAAATGAGAATATGAAGTAAGTGACAATAGAAATAAAGGCAGAAGGAAAAAAAGTTGATTCCTTAAAGCAGATAAATATCGAAGTAAGACTAATTTGTGACTTGAAGTCCTGAGCATTTCTTAGGGCCTCTTTATGTTCTTGGAGAACTTGATTTTTACTTCCTATACTACTGAAATGGGACATCCATCAATATTAATTGATCAGTGCTTTTCTGTGGTGCTTTTTCTGGTTTTGGGGTGGCTTTATTTTTTCTTTTTAAATTTGATGGACCATTTTCTTGCAAAACCGCACCCTGTTATGTTCCCTGCTGGAGGTTCTAAAGTAACCTGAGATGAGCTCCTCTTGGAGTAGAACTGTGTATGTTGCAGTTATGTTTTGATAATAAACCTATACAGCTAATGTTCAGATGTTATTTGCTGCTCTTGCTGTCATCTTGTATGCACGATGTCAAAGGGAAAAATTAAATGATGTGGATTCTTTGACATCCCATGTGATTTCTCAAGTGGTATTTTGACATTAGCTTCTATAATTACTTGTGAATATTAATTAGGAAATGGATTTACCACTAGGAATTGTGAAATAGATAATTTTGTCCACTATTTATCACACTAGCTGATGAGAGGATACTAAAGTTTTTTTTTGAAAAGTAAAGCAGCCTTTAGCTTAATTTATGGAGTTTAAATCTCAAACAGTATTTAACAGATATTAAAGTATTATGAATACAGAAGAAAATGGTTTCTATATTCTTCACTTAAAATATACCTCAGTAGGTGTTGGCAGTTGAATTGCTGAACAGTAAAAAATAGACATTTCTGTCCTAATCCACCCCATCTGAGTCTGGGGGGAAAAAAGATAGACTGAGTATTATCAAGAATAGCTGCTAAATACCTACACTTCATCTCTGGGCAGATCAGTGTTCAGAGGAACATACAGACTCAATTACGCACAAGTATAAGGTAATCATAGGGATATTACGAAGAGAATTGTAAGATAGATGGCAGCACTTACCTGCACCTGCTTTGGACAGATGAACAGCCCTTCTTTTGGACACTTCTATTTCTTTAGAGATACCTGGAAGTTCAGCTATGGCTGACTTTTTCCTTTTTTAATGCCCAGTATTATGAGACACAAATTTTAGTATTTCTAGTGAGGTTATCAGAACTGTGTGCTTGCATCAGCTGAATATGATTTAAATATTTGAACTTCAGGAACCCTTTGCTAATCTCTTTCATAGGTCTTTAATTGCCCAACACGTTGTAGTACTTGCACAAATTATTACAGTGCTATTGTCTCATGCTGTTTGGACATGTATACTGGCATAGATTTGTATTGACTTAGAAGAATTGTCAATTAATATTTCATAACTGTAACTCTTAAGATAAATATTCTCTACCAGAAGAAGGAAGAGGGTAGCACAGATCAGAAAATATTTGCCATAACAGGATAGGTAAAAAAAGATAAGAAATCAAATACAGGGCTGATGTTGATGAGTCATAATGATAGAAGTGCACACGTGCCCTGCAATTGATATGAGATGGATCTTTAATTAAAAACCTTCACCTCAAAATAACATCTGTAAAATTTATTTTGTGATATCACAGCAGCAGTTGTTATGCAGTAGTAATTAAACTCTATTTTGGTAACGTATTTTGCAAAAGTCAAACTGTGACAGCAGTACTTCAGCTGACAAGTGCCCAGCTCTGAAAGTGGTCCCACTAGCTTAACTTAAATTCATGGTATGTTTCCTGTGAATTCCAAGGGAATACTTGTTGCAGTAGGAACTTCAGAAATCCGGTTGAGTGTTAGATATGTCAGTGAGAACTGACAGGACTGAGAGCTTGCAGGTCCTCAGGTATTTTTACTTTAAACGTGGTTAATACTGTCCCACAGCTTGGGTGGTGTGAACTTGAATCTCAAATGAAACGTATTGTGGTGGTTTAGGCCTGGCTAGAGGCCAGACGCCCACCAAAGTCTGTCTATTACTCCCCTTTCTAGTTGGACAGGGGAGGAAAAAAATATATTGAGAGGCTCAGGAGTCAAGATAAGGACAGGGAGAGATCATTCTGTCATCAACGACACAGGCAAAACAGACTCAACACAGATTGGTTTCACTGTGTGTGTAATAAATTAAATAGTTTTCTTTCCTCCAGAGTAGGATAATGAGAAGCGTGACCAGGAGTAGGGTAATGAGAAGAACCTTCTCCCACCCCTCCCTTCTTAGCAGACTTCACTCTAGTTATGATTTCACTCCCTTCTTCCCCCACACTGTGGCACAGGGAGGGGCAAGGACTGGGGATATGGAGGCTTCGGTCAGTTCCTTGCAGGTTGGTTTCCTCCTTAGGCAGGAGGGCATTCGTTCCACACACCCTTCCCCTGCTGCATCCTGGGGCCCTACCCACAGGAGACAGTCCTTCACGAACTTCTCCAATGTGAGTCTCTTCCCACAGGGCTTTCTCTCTTCACCAGCTGCCCCGCCATGGACCACTGCTATGGCAGGCAGTAGTAAATCACAATGTCTCTCAGTCCCAGTCCTCCACGGGGTTGCAAGCCTCCCCCCAGCAAACCTGTTATGGCGCAAATCTCTCTTGCTCATCTCTGTGTTTCTGTCTCTCTCCATGAGCTGCAGGTGCTGGAAGGGGCTTGCTCCAGCACAGGTCACAGCATCTTGTCTATGTCTCCACCTGTTCCATCCAGCATGGAGCCTCTCCACAGGCTTCAGGTGGGGCCTCAGCCTTTTCTATGGACTGTGGGGGGACACCCACTCTACCATGGGTTTCTCCATGGGCTGCAGGGGCATCATTCTCTCCAGCACCTGGGGTGCCTCCTCCTTCCCCTCCCTGCCTTAGCGTCTGCACAGCTTGTTACATCTTCTCACTCCCTTCTCTGGTGGCAAAATGCAGCTACTTGCATTTTTCTCTCTCCTACATGTGATTCCCAGAGGCACTGTGACCATCTCAGATTGGTTTGGCCCTGGTCAGCAGCAACTCTGACTTTGAAATGGCCAGTGTTTACAATCTGGGGCCTGCGGAGAGCTTCTAGCTGCTCCTTACAGCACCCATTTTCTGCAACCCCTGTTCTCTCTCAGCACCCAGCTACGCAAAACTGCGCCACATGTAATCTATTTCCAGTTTAGGGAAAATAAAACCAGTCAGATTTTCTTCTTAACGTGTAGTGACAGCAACTGTTGTTATTCACATGAACAATTTAAAATATAGCCTTTTGTCCCTGATTAGAAACGTCAGTCCTTTGCTTGTGAGGATAGAATATATCTGAATGACAACAAAGGGTTTGAGCTGCAACACAGTGATGGTGAACATACTTCTATGAAGTCGGTATCCAGGTCACTGGAAGCTGTAGAAATGCAATTGCGGTTAACCTTACTGGGGTGGTTTATTTCTCTTGAGAAACCGGATGGTAAAGAAGTCTGTCCTCGAATTCAAAAGAAGGAGAACGCAAGTTTAGTGAAAGAACTTCCTTTCCTAATCATGTGATTTCCTTTTAAGCTCCCTAACATCCTTAAGAGAGACCAGGGTGGGTTTGGATTTCAACTGATGAGAGGGGTATATCATAAACCTCTATTGTTAAATAATAAAATGGTGGAGCATTCTGGTAAACTAGTGGGAGTGCCTAACACATTGAGGAATAGTGATGTGATAAAAGGAGCTCTGAGAGAACTTGTGGCTGTAGCAAACAGAAAAAACAAGTGTGTGTGTTCACTGCTTGTTCCAGAGGAGTTTAGGAACGCACTAAAGCAGGGTATTGCCTTTTCTTCAGGGAAGCCCTTGGAATGGTCTCAAAACGCAGTATCAATAGGAGGAGTTTGAGACTAAAACAAGAGAAGGAATTGTAACAAATCTAAGGTTAGCATAGCATTACCTAAGAGTCCTTGGGAAATTAAGTGATGAAGTGGCTGACCAAATGATTGTGAAGCATGACCCTGCACTAAATCAGCCTTGATATCAAGGGAATATAAGGTGGTAGCTGCAAGTACTGCTTTGTTCTGATCCTGCACAGTGTGAGAGTTCTCCAGGAAGCTTACCGAATATATACTGGAAACTGGTCTGGCAACCTTGGTAAATAATTTGGGCGAAGAAAAGGGGTAAATAATAACGTGACAGTTAAGTACACAGCTGTTCAGTCAGCTTTATATTTGACTTTAGACTTGAGAATGCTCACATGATGTGACTGAAAGGCATGCAAACTATGGTATTCATAAATGCAAAGTAATGCACTTAAGGACAAGATAAAACAGCTGCATCAACATATATGTTGGGGTCTAATTTAGTTCTCAGCACTTAGCAAAGACAGCTTGGAATTATATTAAAGAACCAGAATAAACCTGGAGTAGGAAAGAACAGAGGTATGGAAAAGGAGGGAGAATTTTAAAAGAAAGATGAAACTGACTCTTCACATGAGAAAAATTTACAGCGGAGGTAAAATGTGATGGAGATTTACAAAATCATGGGAGTATAGAAAAGGTGAATAGGGAGTGATTGCTCAGAGTTTCTGACAATGCCAGTTCTAAGAGGTGCCCAATGCCATTATTCAAACAGTAGCTCTAAAGTAGAAAATAATATCCCTTTCCCCCCTTGGAGAGAAGTTAGTCATTTAAACTTGTGGCTTCTAGGGGTAGTTTTCTTACTCTAAGAGAGTAAGAAAAAAATTAGAGAATCCAGCGTCCACTAATGGCTATAAACCATCTTCCCCAAAAAAGTGATTGTCAGGTGCTTGTATGGTATTGCAGGTAAGGATCTTTCTCCTGACATGTACTTCATGTCAGAATTCTCTTTCCTTGGACACTGAATAGCTGCTTGTTGAGCGCCATGTAACAGGGTAAGCAGACCTTTTCTCTGATGTATAAGTGTTTCTCCTTTCTCCATTCATATATTTTAACTTTATTTTAAAATTCTGGCATACTGAAGAACAAATGCACTGGAGCAGTTTCTTAATCGGGGAGTTTTCAGAGGTAACTGGTGGGAGGCTGTTGCTTGAGCCACCATTTGAAGAAAAGTAAGGCCTAGCCGCCTGTGATAGGCATGGATCTGATCTTTTTGGCACTCTACTGATAATTTGCTATGTCAGTGCCTGAGTTCCCTTGATAACTGCATATGCAATGGAACCTCTGTGACAAAATGGAGTGGAAGCTGAAGTTAAAGCACTACAAATTGCCTGGCAGAGGTAGTGACCTTGTTTACTGGGTTTGAATGCTTAGACCTGTCAGCACTGAGCATCTCTGATCCAGACAAAATTGATTCATGGTGATTCTGAACCATCATGGTTATGACAAAGCAGCTCAGTGGGATCAGCATGGAAGCACATCAGCTGTTGGAAGGTACTGCAGTATTAGGTGTAGGCAACAGCCGAACAAATGTTTCTAAGATCAGCTGAACAAATGTTTCCAGGACCATGAGAATACTGTTACCTAAATGTCAATTCAATGCCCAATGTCATTTGTGGCTTTACCCCTGTATGCTAAATAAAAAACTTTCTCTAATTTTCTAGCTTTAACTCTGTCTCAGGATATATTGAAAGAAAAGTCTCTCAAGGTTATTGCTTTTTGTCTTGTCCTCAATGATAATTCAGCATTTATGAACAATAACGATTTTGAGTCTATCCGAGCCTTAAATTTATTTTCATTGACACTTATTTGGTGACTTTCTTGGCTGGTTATAATACTTCCCCCACTCCTTACCCCCTAAAGCTCTCCTTAAATGTTCTGTAAATGCCTAATATTGAAGCAATCAAAGAGTGCTCTGAATTGTAGTATGTGGATAGTAGGCAGGCATAAGGCATACACAGGGCTAGGCTATATATATTCTCTACTGATGCATTTTTCAGACCCAGCATTCAAGGCAGGTTTAGCTTTTTTGTCCAGGAATCAAATTCTCCATGCCCAGGAGCTACTTGGGAATCTCCTGTCATTTGCAGTGTGAGCCTGCCTCCACAAGCAAGGGTTTGAAAAGAGACTTGTGATATTGTTTCGGTTTGAATCATGGAAAAAGTTTGAGCTGGCAAAGCCAATAGTTGGAAAAGGTTTTAAAAATTACCCCTCTGCCATTTGTGTCTTTGGTGGAATGGCTTGTCAGTGAACTTCAAAGTAAGACATTTTTAAGTATGCAGTGTTCTCTGCTTGTTAGAGTCCTGGTTTCACCTCTTAATCTGCATCTACTGCCATTCTGTAGTTACAAGAAATGGCTTTTCTGCAGTCTTCTATAGAGCTCCTCCTGGACATCGGTAACAATCCTCTGAATTCATCTGATTCTATTGGAGTAGTCAAAGATAACTCTTAGAATGAAATGGTGTTCTCAGTGTTAAACCAGTGGAAAACGGTGGTGGCGTGTGCCATATCAAGACTGCAAATGTGACCTGGATTTACATTGGAATAAAAGAAAATCCACTACTTGATTCTAAAATTCGTTAACTGAGACTTTAAACACAGGTGTACTTAACCATTTTATTACTTCTCATAAACCGTTCTCTCTCCGTATACAATTCTTGTGTGTTTAGATATTGCTTATTGATTTTTTAAAACAACTTTATATTAATAGCCTTGATTTGGGTAAAGTAAAATTTTTAATGCAATTTATGTAATATTCTCCTGAACCTTGTGGTTTACTGTTGTAACATTTACAGAGTCTATTTTTCTGACCTTATACGCTACCTCAGGCTTTTGTCTAGAGGCCTATAGAATAAATGTTAAGCACAGGTTTATGCTAATATGCACATTAGTTTGCAAGCTAAATGTTAAGACAATACTTCAAAAGGAAAAAGTAGAATCAAAGGAAATATCATGATGGAAAAACTGAACAAACATATTCTGTGTAATACATCAGTTTTCTTTTGTTTGCCTAATTGTACTAAAGACATGTAACCTTTATGATATAGACTCTACTAGTCTCTGGCTTTGGTGACAAGGTTACTTTGTAGAGTTCTTTTGTTTACTGGTCTTCTGATAATAAGATGACTATTTCTTCATACTTCACAACTAAACTAAATATTTTTTAATGGTTGGAAGGGATACAGGGAAAAAAACATTTTCATCAGTAGATAATGTGCTTAACTAATTAAAGTAAATTAATGAAAATACATGTGTTTTGTAAAGATTTCAAAACTAAAGATTTGCTTTTGTATAATTATGTTTTGAAACACATTTCAAATTCTCCAAAGTGCAAACAAAATGTTTTCCTTGATGCCCATTTTATATTTTCAGACGTGAATGACTTTTTTAAATGGTAATTGAGTAGAATTTTCAGACAAACACATTTCATACTAGAAGTCTTTACATGAAAATAACTTAAAGAGCATCCTCAGGATAAGCAGTCTCATTAATTCTAGAATATGTAATTGTCTCATTCCTCAGAAAAATTGATTTAGGTATTTTACTTCACTGTGTTCACTAATTATGCTGTTCAGTATTTTCTGTTCAGTTGAGGTGAAGTAACTTCAACTGTTTTGAAGTAAACTATATACTAACTACTGTTTAGGATTTTTCAGAAAGTTTTATGCTTCCTTCTATCCATAGCAGTAGCAAACCTGCTGTGTAGGTGTGCAACAGCGTGCAACAGATCAAATACAATGCTGAAGTAAAATTGCTTTACTTTGTCCTGCAACAGCTCCTGTCTTAAAGAACTATGAGAACCTACAGATTTTGTAGAAGACTTTTATTCCTTGCTGAGAAGGCTTTTAGCTGTTAGCACTGTAGTATGTAAACTTTAGCCTCTCTTATGCAGAACGGGTTTTTTTCTGTCTGAAGAATTTTTAGAAGGCAGAAGTCAATCAGAGAAGTAGCTCGTGGCCCTTGTTGTTCCATGTCACTGTTTGGGTTTTTTACTGGAGCTTCGTGCTGTGCCATATGGAAGTCATGCTTGCCCATTCCCTGTGAAGTTATGCACTTAACACCTGGCCCTGCTTAATGCACTGTCACATAGTGAAAGGGCAAAGTTTGTGCACCCAGTCACTGTGGCCAATGAAAGTTGAGCTTCCCACTTGTCACACAATGGTCTTTGAGCTACATAGCTGAAAACATCAACATAGTATCCAAAAAGGGATGCTTGTATTCCCTGATGTTCTTCTGGTCACTAAAAGCAGCTACCAGTGTGTACATTTGTCCCCATGTCTGTCTGTCCTTAGCTTATCCTGGTAAAAGCCCCTCAAGTCTCCTCAGACTGGAATACACTCAGCATTCCTGATGCGCAGGGGGAGATGTACCTGTTAAGTGTTTCATGTGTGTTATATGAAGTGTCTGCCAAATGGTACATCCTGGCATACACTGCTTTCAAATTTGGCCATTGTGTGTTGGCCTATCTCGTGAGGTATGTAGTAGCTCTCAGGGAAATAAATAAGTACTTCCTTCTGGGTCCTTGGTAGAAGCAATGTCACGTACTTCTGTGACTCACATCCTGATGTATCTAATTAGTGGAGTAATACTAGAAGATACTACAAAATCCTGCAGATTAATATATCTGACCAAGTTCCACACATGTTGAGGACTGTCACAGATTGTATGCATCTTTCTACCCCTCTAGCTATTCTTGTTTGTCTGGTCATAGGCCTATAAATCTGTAATGGGATACTGTCTTAAGCTATAGTATTCAATAGAATATTACATTACAAACTTAGAAATAAAAAAATGATGGTTTAGTCACATTACTGAAAGATGTAACTGCAAATGCAGTGGATATGTTTGTATTCTGCATTTTAAAACAGGCTGGCCCGTTTATACTATGAGGAATCTTCAAATTAACTGAAACGTGATTATTCATTGTGGTGGTTTGGCCCTGGCTAGAGACCAAATGCCCACCAAAGCCACTCACTCCCCTTTTCAGCCGAGAAGGGGAGAAAAATATATATCAGGAGGCTTAGGATTCAAGATAAGGACAGAGGGATCACTCTGCAATTAGTGTAATGGGCAAAACAGACTCAGCACAGAATACAAGAAAGAAAACTAATTTATTACTACTACAACTACACACCCAGTGAACCAGAGTTGGGTAATGAGATGTGTGGCCAGTTCTTAAAGCACCTTCCTCCCACCCCTCTCTTCTTAGCGGACTTGAATCATAAATTCACTCCCTTCTTCCCCCAATGTGGCACAGGGAGGGGCAGGGAATGGGGGTTTTCAGTCCGTTCCTCTCAACTTGTTTTCCTTCTTAGCTGGGGTGTCATTCCACACACACTTCCTTCCTCTGCAGCACTGTGGGGTCCCACCCATGGGAGACAGCCCTCCATGAACTTCTCCAGCGTGAGCCCTCTCCAGTGGGGAGTCATCTCCTCACCAAATGCTTCAGCAGGACTCTCTTCCATGGGGTGCTGACCTTTGGGCCCAGACTGCTCCAGCCTGGTCCCTTACAGAGTCACAAGTCCCCTGGCAAACCTGCTGTGGTGTGGATCAATCTCTTCACAGGCCATAGATGTCTCTGCTCCCCATCCTTATCCATGGGCTGTGAGGGGACAGGTGCTCCACCATGGTCTTCTCCACTGGCTGCAGGGGAAATTGTGTCTCTGGCACCTGGAGTTGCCTCATTCTTCCCCCCACCCTCTCCTTTGGGCCTGGCCTTGGTGTCCGCACAGCTTATTACGTTTTCTCACTCCTTTCTGTGGTGGCAAAATGCACCTGCCTGCAGGTTTTCTTCTGCTTGACTCTGGTCGGCAGCAGCAGCTTTGGCCTTGAATTGGCCAACGTTTACTTCCTGGGGCCTGCAGAGAGCTTCTAGCTGCTGCTTGCAGAAGCTGTCTCAGTAGCAAAACTACAACATTCATTGGAACATTGAGAAATGTCAGTATGTTCAGTAATTTATGAACTGTATCTACTTCTAGAATTCTAATTTCTTCTGCAGAAAGCATTTATTCTGCAAAAAAACTGCTAAGTATACTTCGTATAATAAAGGTATACATTTACTCCAGTGTGGTCATTTAAGTCTCATATATATTGAATGGTGATCATAACATACCGCAAACACTGTATGCTTAAACACAGAGTGTTCAGGTTTGATACTTAGAACTTACCTTTTAAGATTTTTATTTAGCCAGAGATTATTCTGGATATAGGGATCATACCCTGTACAAGGGCAGAGGGTATATACAAGAGTAGTATCTTTGAACAGTGCAACGTGAGCATCTATTGTTCTATACAATTTCTATACAAATAGCTGATATTTCATTCAGTATATAAAGCAAGTAATATGTTACAAACCCAAGCCTTTCCTCTCTGTATGCACTGATTCAAAGTAAGAGTTAACAGGGAGAGGTTTAGTTGCAGTAATTAGCTCTCAGAATCTCAAACACTTTAAATATAAGCAGTATTTTACAACTTAATGTTTGTCCATCTTGAAAGCTTCTTCATAGCTATGTAGCTGGACATCTTGCCGATTCATGCAAGGACTTGTTTTACTTTTTTTATTTTAATCCTCTTATTCTCAGGTACAGTCAGCTATTGTCTGAGGATGTTTTGATTTACATCCAATCTGTGAAAGTCCTTTTTACCTCAGGAGAATAAAGCAGGTCTAAGAAAGAGGCTGTGCATATAGGAATATGTGAAATGAGTGGAGATTCATTTTTGTACTGAGAACTTCCTGAAAGGAGGAAGGGGATCCAAAGTCCTTGTGTGTCAATACTATGTACTAGTTAGCTGATAGAAGTAAGCCAGGAGCAGAATTAATTCCTGGGTAAAAAGGAAAGGTAAACATGTTAAATAAATATTTCCTTGGGACTTCATATGGTAAACTAAATTGCATATGAATGCTAATTCTAAAAAAAGAAAGGAAATGCTTTTTTTAACTATGCTAAAATGAGATTTAGGCTTTGGTATTCTTCCATTTTTCAGTTACACTTTCATAATATAATTCACTTTACTAAATTTTAGCAACAATTTTTACTGGCTAAACTCTTCGATTAATGAAAATGTGGCTTAGGGGTATTTGGTGTTACATGTTATTTTTAGAAGCTGTTTTTGTTCTGCTGATACATTTTGCCATAAAGAGACTAGGTTGTTCTTTATCTTAAAACCACGTCATTAGGAAGCATTTCAGTGAGGTTATGCTTGCTTTCTTTAAAGGCTATTTAAACAGCAGCTTGAATCAACCTGTTGGATTCTTCCTACTAGACCACATGACCTCTGTTCTGTGTTATCTATGTGTTAGTAGACTTTCCCCATCTGCTCCTCCTTATTCCTTTCTTGCTAGGCATATTTAGAAACTGCAAGTATTGCAGGCTCATCCTCAGCTGTGCTGCATGGTGTCATCTTCCTTTTCTTTAGACATTGAGTTGGCTAGGTTTTGTTTTGTTTGTTTTTCTCTTCTATCTTTGTTTCCACCAAGAGCTTCGGAAGTTGTGGTCCTTGTTCCCGCACGCTAGCAGAGGCAGGTATTCCTATTTCAAAAAAGGTAGATGTTTGTGAGTTGATTTTCTTTTTGGAGGCTACTTTTTCTGTGTTAATCTCTATATTGAAACCTGGGGAGTGGAAAGGTTATTACAGATTCCCCCTAATGATTTCTTCTTTTGAAAAAAAAAAAAAAAAATCTGTTGCCAATGTATATTGATCTTCCTAAGTAAAAATTAGTGGAGGGTAAAACACATCTTCTGCACTAGTCTATATAAGGAATGTTTCTTAATCAATAACATAGCCAACTATTTTCTTAAGTAATTTTGAAGTTTACAGAATAGATGAGACTGGAAAGATGGGCTGTCATGTTTCACAGGGTAGTTAGAAAGTCTCTTTGCAAATGGCATTGCAAAGGGAGGTAGCTGTGAAAGTGTCTTGCATGAGGCTTTTCCCACTGTTTCTGGGTCTTCAGTGTGCTTATCTCTCTTGTGACACAAGTTGGCAATGCTAAAAATATTTAGGTGGAATCCCAGTGAAATTAGAAGGACGAGAGTCTTAGACTTGACCAGATCAGTGAAATGTTTATAACTGTGATGATATCACTGAATAAATATCTACAGGAAAAAAAGTCTATTTTAATCTTTTTCTATGTTTTAGTTTGTTTTTTCAAATCACTAACTTCATGGCCTAATCCCAAAGGAACACTCTATGCCTTGTCATGCAGTAATTAGTGAGATTAATACATGTTAAAAGCATTTGTTATAATGCTATGAACCTCAGTGTTTGTGTTTTCTATAGGACTACTTCATCCTAGGGTGGATAATTCATAGTTGTTGTAGCCTACCTCCAAGTTCTCTGCTGTTCTTAAACGTAAAATTGCAGTAGCTTTATGTTCTGTAGTGTACCTAATTCCATCTGGAACAGCTAAAAAATGACTTGAAAAGAATTTTCTCTGAGTGAGTTCACAATTTGAAATTTTATGTCTGTGTAGTGTTTCTAAGGGTTTCTTTCAGCTTGTTTTTGAGTGTTAACATCAAATAAGAAGGAAATAGTTCTGTGGGTTTTTTATAGAAGTATAAATATTTAATTTTTTTCTGCTGGGAAGTGTCTAGTCCTTCCCCAGCTGCTTAAGATTTCTTTCTCAAAAAGATATAACTTTCCAGTTTCAATTACCAAATACGATCTTTTAAAAATCTGGTATATTGTGAATTGAAAACTATTTTATTTTTCTTAAAAGTATGGGTATTCTAGAGAAGATTCTTGATGATGTTTTTACACTTATGACAAATGCTGGGACATCACAACGTGAGACAGGGGTACAAAACTGTACAATCCTTGAGCCAAATGTAGTAATATTTATTTGCAAAAACTAAATCTATCAGATATTTAGAAGCAGGGAGAAAAACTAAAACCAGGAAGGCAAATTTTTAAAGGACTCTGGTTATTGATTCCAATTACAGCTTCCTAATAAAATCATACTTTTTATTGTAAATCTATGTAAATTATTTGGGATTATTTGCATAACTACCAATGATGTATTCTCTTTATGTGAAATGTGTTGGCTTCCTGAAAACAAACTTTAAGTGTATTTCTGCAAAATAGAGGCATGTTAAAGCAAAATTGGCTTTTTGGATCTTCTTCCTAAGTGCTACCAGGCATACTAGAAAGAGTAAATTTCCTACTTAAATAGATCATTAGGAAGGGCTGGCTTGTCTTCTAGATTTAAGGAATCTTAAGTGCTGCCTGAGAATTATTTGCATTTTAAGCAACCCTTCTGTGGTGGAACTGGTGAGTGAAAAGAACATTTTGTTGAAATATTCAGACTGAGAAGTATGGAAATAAACTGCATTACTACTACATTGTTGCTTCTCAGATAGAAATTGGTATGCATTTGTTTGTTCCTCTAAAATAACATCATTTTCTTCTAAAAGCTTAGGGGAAAATACCTCAGATTGATGGAAGTGCCTGTATTTTACATGTTATTGAAGGAAGTTATTGTTCCAGTAATAGGCAACTTAGAGGATCTCTAAATCAAAGGAGTTCCACAAGGATCTTCAATAGAAAATGTAGAAAACAGTGATGTCTGTGATTGAGGAAATTTTTTGTGAAATGTAGTGAGAAGATAAGTTTTCTTCCCTGAGAATGTTTCAGTACAAGAAGAAATTACAGATTTCCTAGAAGCCACCAAGTAAAACTCCCAATGCTCACATGCAGTTCTTTTATTACATATCAACTATTGGATATTGTAAGTATGATGAAACAAGTTAAATTTTGGGGAAAGAGATGAAAGAAACAAGATATACCCAGATTCTTGAATGTCATGGGTGTCATGACAGTAGGCATGGTGTTCTGGTTAATGAAATGCATATAATGGAGTGTTAAAAGGTTAATGCTTTAAGAAAAATGAAATGTGATTCTCCAGTTCCTTTCACTCTAACAGCAGTAACTCCAAGAGGGGAAAATATGCTTGTCAGTGTTCAGGCTAGGGGTGATGGTTTTGGATGTGCTCTGCAGGTGAATGTGCTGGTAGAGGTGGGTCAGCAGGAGCAGTGCATTACCTGGCCTGGCACCTGAAAGCTCTACCACTCTTCAAATTTCCTATTTCAAATTCCAGATAAATCCTTTGGCTTGAAAATAAAAATGACAGAATATGGATTTTGTTAAAATGTTCATAGAGTGTGTGTTTAGTCTACAGGAGTGTAATCACTTCTGCTAATGTTTTTTTTTAATATCCCACTGTTCACGTTTGAGTGTTGAGCATATTGAAGTTTGTTTCCTTTTGCTTCTTTAGTCACATGAATGGATTTTGGTACCTGTTTTTCGCTTTTGATCTGAGTTTGGTTGTCCAGTCAAATTTGAGGATCCTGAGGGTCTTGCTGGTTTAGCAGTGGTTTAGGTTTGTTCATTACTGTAATGACAGTTCAGCCTGTATTTTGCTTCTTAAAAAATAGCAAATAATATTGAGCATATCTTCAGCTATAAAAAAAGATGTAGCATTTTCCAGTAATAGCTCTGGAAGGTAAAGGAATCCTTATGTGTATAGGATATTAGCTTAGGTAGAAGCTTGTTTTCACAGATGGTTACAATATTGCTGAAATCTTTCTGATAATTATTCATGCATAAATTTGTTAAGCATATGTCAGAGAGGATAGTGGGATTTTAGTATTTGTGTATTTGCCCTCCATTATTAAGGACAACAGAGGATATATGGTTATGATCGGGAGGCATTTTGCAGCGGAAAAATTCAATTTGTTTGGTATATATATTATGTGATTTATAACAAATTACATGACAAGTATAGCTACTGGCTTGACTGCTATTAAAAAAAAAATTACAGCTCATTAATCAATATTCATTTTTTGTATAAAAGCATTATTATTTTTAGGCGTCTAAAGGCCATGAATACCCAAGAGTCAACACGTATTATTAAAACTGTTGAGTATCACACTCATTCATTTGTTTCAGTTTAAAGGCTGCCAAAAAATTTCCACTGGAATAACTGGATCAGAATTCAGTGTGCCTGTTTGCAACAACAGAGCACCCTAATAATAAAGTGCAAGGCTATGTAATAGAAACGAATGAAGTGTAAAATAAAATAATAGAAGAACATGACAAGCTAAATGGTTTCTGCAATGCAGTATTCTTGGAAGTGGGCACATCATAAAAAAGTTACCTTCATGTTTACTAATTTCACACAGGAGATGTTTCTGACTTATCTACCTGTTTGAACAATACTTTTGTTGTTTATCTGATTTAGAAGATCTCTGGATCTAAAATTCAGGGTTTAGTAGCCATGGTAGCTGCCATGAAATAGATCATACATCAAATATGAGGTAGTTCAGGGCAAACTGTTTTGTGCTATCTTTTAATGTGTTTGCTCTATAATCCGCAGTGTATTTACACAGTTTCAAGAGGGGCATAAAATCACATTGAAGTTGCAGCTTGCCTGCTTATTTGAAATGTTCCACGAGTGCAGCACATCTTTTCTGCAATGAGCCAAATTCAGGGAGGAGCTTAAGTCTGCAGAGGAAAGATGGCAAAAACACAATAGGCTAACACTCACAATAGTGAAGGAAATGCTATGTAAGTTGGAAAATACCTACTTCATAACCTTCACTAGTTTTGAAGTCACTATTCTCTCTTTCTACCCAGTTAAATTCTGGTAAGCCTGCACAAATAGCCTATAATTAAGGAAACGAGGCAGTCTTAAGCAAACAGAACACGTGCCCTGAAGCTCTTCCCACCTTGCTTCTGTTCTCCTTCCAGGGAGGGCGGTCAGTGGTAGCTGAGGGAATGCCAGTTCCACTTGAAAAAGTTGTTCTTACAAACATTTGCAGTCCCAGAACAGTGAAGAGCAGAGCACAGCTGACATTCACAGGGTCACGTTTACCTTCTTTGGCAGCACTGCACATCTGTCTATTAGAGGCAGATTAAAAAACTGGCAAAGCAGTAGACTCATGATCTGGAAGGTGCAGGGGGCAGCAGGGAGATTGCAGAAGTTTCCCATGTTTTGCATTTAAGATTGTCTGTGAATGAACGATGGTTCAGATCAATTGTGATGAAAACTAAATTTGTTTGCTATCCACAGCAATTTTCTCATCCCTCTCCCCTGTCTCTGCTGTCTCTGAAATGATGGGCTGTTGGTTACGCAGCATTGTGCCTGGGCTTGAGATGGTGGGGATTCCTTTCCTAATAGTCACAGGTGGTCATCTTATAAGCCTGAGATTTGATTACCCATATCATTGGCTTAGCTTGCATAGCTGCAAATGCTATTAAAGGTAATAAAATTATCCAACCCTTACATCACTGTGCTGTGGGCAAAGGATATTGTTCTCAGCAATCACCATTTACGTCTAACCATTTAACACTGGTGAAGCTATGCTAATGGCTTTCTATGACATTTTCGAAAGGACAGCCATTAGATCAAATGAGCAGATATCTACCTAACAAAATGTAGCATTCAAATATTTATGAAGAAATAGAATTACCAAGTTTGTCATCGGTGACATTGGTAAACAAGGTTGTTTGGAGCTTAGATGCAGAAACAGATCTCATGCTCTTTTCCCACCCTAATAATTCGCTGTTGCGGACTGAAACTTGAGCTGGTGTAGTTATTGGATATGGAGGACCATACAGTTTTTAAGGCTTTAAATTGGTAGAAAACTGAAATGAAATCACAAATAGGCAGACAAAAAATAGGTAAGAAAGTTAGTTGGTTCACTGCTTAATTATGAGCAGGGTGAAAGAAGAATACAGCTTTACAATCTGTTTTATAGACCGCTCATATCAGCCCTGGGATATGTAATAATTCTGCTAGGGATTCACATCACCTCCGGGGAAAGGTACAGCAATGATACTATCATCTCATTGCCTGGAGTCATGCATTACCTATTCTCAGCTTTGGCTCAATCCCTTTCAATAAAAATAGTTTTCTACAACTTTCTTCAATTTCCGAAGGACATAATGCCCAAGCCATTGCCTCTTAAGTGATACTTGTCCTCTTCTGTGATGCCGAGTGTTTTTTCTGTTTATTCCATGCTCTCTGCAAATTTACCATCTAGTGTATGCTTGTCAAATACTTAATAATTCTGTTATAGAATAATGTTTTAGATCAACAAAGGTTTATGGTTGTATATTAGCATAGATAATTGAAATATTTAAGAGCTAAATAAGTGGCATAAAATAACAATCTCTGACCTTACATACAAATCTTAATTTTCCCTATAATAGAAAGTCAGGGTTATAGTTTGATTTGAACTCTCATCTTAGAAACCTTTATTCATTTTACTTCAAAAACAACAAAAAACTTTCAGTCATTATTTATTCCTTAACACTAGTTGTCCTGCTAGGGTCAGCCTGTAGAAACCAGAGTTAATAATAGGAGTGAAAGTTTTAAGGAATGCCTATTGAATTGTTAGCAAGTGAGGAAAATAATTATTGCTCTCTATATATATTAGGAAACAAAAATACCTAGAACATATAGATATGTAGCCATAAAATATGGTTGTGAACACCATGACTTCTAGTTATATATGATAATGTAATTGGAAGGTCAAAGGGAAGATCTTGTAAATACTTACACGCATGAACTTTGCTCATGAATTATTCTTTTTAGGTGAGTAGGAATGGGTATTTCATTAAGTATTGCCCATGGGAATAAGCAGCACAGGATCAGACCTTCAGTGCTGTGTAATGAGTGGTAGCTCTATAATGTCACTGATAAATTTCTTAATTCTGCTTTTCCCAATGATCTGGTTAGTTCCCAAAACTGCTGAGGTGGAAATCAGCCCAATATCCAAAGACAATGTAAATTTTCTTCACTTAGAAGATACCGTAGCATTAGTCTTGGTTGTAGTATCAAGTTGAACGTTGCACACTTGTGAAAAACAATGGATTCATGATCCATGGGAACTGATTCTGCCCCACTGGCTGTTTTAATGTGGAACTTTACTGGCAGTAAAATATAAATCTGCTGTCTACAAGGCTGCTCAGTTTTATATCTATTTTTCTAAAAACTCAAGTCTTCCTGTTGAGGTTTTCATTCATTTCCAATGTTCAAATCTTGGCACTTTATTCTGAGCCTTTTATACGCCCAAATGGCTGACAGAGCATGATATCTCCTACTGTTTTTAGTCTACAAATCTTAAGTTTGGTCATGTTTGAAGGCAACAAGAGTAAAGAAAAGTGTGAAGGGTGTTTTTTTTTTCTCTCCTCCCAAAACCTTAGGATTAAGCAAAAAGCAGAATTGCATGTTCAGTATCCAAATGATATGGGGCTTTTTCAAAATCCTAATGAAAAGTATCAAAATTCATATGTAGCTCCATGTGTATAATGCAAAAATAATTTGAAGATTTTGCAGTCTTTATCCTGAGGTAAGTTACAAAGCTGAGTTTTGCTTTCACTTGTGTCAATACAGTATTGCAGAAACTCAGGCTAAATCTGCAGTTGTAAAATGATTGCCAATGGTCAGATTTATAGTTTAGGTCTGTGCAACACTTAACTCGGCCGTTCTTAGAAAAAGCAATAATCAAACCTCCCTGTTGCTTGGTCCCAGAACATTTATCTTGGCTGAGTTAAAATATTTGAGGACTAATTATGTAGATCGCCTTCAAATGTGTAAAGGTCTGGTTGTCACAGTTGTGCATGTGTTATTTCATAATTTGGTTAACATTTGTGCATAAATCTTCTAGGTTTTAATTACTGTGCTGAAGTTATCTACATTCATGGGGTAACACTGCATTTCACAAGGTTTATCTTTAGACAGTGGAGTTGCAACATCTGGAACTTTATGCTATTTGTTGACTACTCATATATACAAGCAAAACATCTCCAGAGAGAACTGGAGTTTTCCATATACATGTACATACTAAGCTAGTCCAATGTTTTATAGCATGGTTTTGCTTCTTTCTGGATGGCTGCAGCCACAGTAGAGTGGCTCCACTCATTGGTTTGTGATACAACATTGATAACTTGACAAATAGCATGGTCCTTGCCTGTTGCAGAGTGCGTACAGCAATGTGAGATGTGGTCGTGGGCATTTGAATTCTGTGTGCAAGGATTACTGGATGTACATAGCTGTAAATTCAGATACAAGAGACACTTTTTCTACTTTTCAGCCAACTTATGCCTGGTCCCCATAATACTAATTATTTTCTCAGTTTTAAAATACCATAGAAAAAGACTAGAAGAAATACATCACTGCCTAAGTGAAGGTACTGTAGTATGCATACATAAATCACATATATTTGGGGATGGGGGAGAAGCTTATTCCAGCACTGCCTTGTGCTGATTTCCTCTGAATTGCCATCATGATGGATTTCCACCCCTTGAGTTCATATGCCATAGCTTTGGGAAGGTGCAGTGACATCCCCACTCTTTAGGCGTGAGAACAGAGGAACTTTAAATATACCTCAAAACTGTGGAAAATGAGAATGTCTGTTTGGGGTGGCTTGTTTGGCATCATTTACTCATAGCTTTGTCCATTGCTGATGATATGGTTATCAGAACTTCTAATAATGAAATCTCTCCCTACCCCCTCAAATGAAGTGAGCATTTTAGCTTCAAATGGTGCAAATGGCCATCTGACTGAATTAAACATTCTCATTATAGTGATAGTCAACATTTCAGCATGTTTAATAATGCTTTTTGTTTCACTGATCAGCTGATGAATTAAAGCTATTGCACTCTTTGAGCATCAGTCTCATGCATGGAATTAAAGAGAGCATAATAATTAGACACAGCTCCTTGTACTAAATGTGTGTCTATACCACATGCTGGTATCATCTGAGATTTAAAAGGTCACTAACTTTGGTATGTGTTTCCATTACGTATGAACAGCAGTGTGCCTTCTAGCATCAATACAAGAGACTATATTTATATACCCCAACCAAAGCCTGAAAAGTATGATCAGTGCCAGTTCTTAATCAACAGCTTTTAATTCCTTGTGTGTGTGTCTTGTCTTAATTTTACTGAAAGAGTATATTGTCTCAGTGTCTTTCTCACTGAAGTGCATTGAAAGTAGAACACAAATAGCTTTCTGTGTGAGGGCTACAGAGGCAAAAACGTGTGTGGAAGAAGGTAACATGCTTATTTGGCTGGAGTATGTGTTCATTTTTGTTTCTTAGCTCTGAAAGTCAACTGGTTAATTTTTTCCTCAGGTGTTTTGAATGTCTTGATTTGAGGCATCAAAGAAAACTCCTTTGTTAGTACTGGTGAGACTTCATATCCAGACTGGTACTCACGGGGCCACTAAAGAGAGGACCTACTCAGAAAGGGGAGGCTTTGTGTGCTGCAGCTGTTTGGGATCAAATGGGAACCTTGGAAGAAAAATGTTATTAAAAATTGGATAGATAGAAGTGGTGGTCAAGAGGTTCAGGAATCACTGTACATATTCTAGCAGTGTTAGAAAAATATGATCAGCGATCAGCCTGGCTATGGTTGAAACAGCAGAAAAACTAGAAAGGATTACTTTTTCTTTTATTCTAGTGTAACTCATTAGGGTTTGTCTGAAATAACCTGGACAATGTTCCAGTATCATATGTGGTACATGAAAACTTAAATGAAATTAAAGATAGGGCAAAAAGCTTAAAATGTTGCTTCTGCCTTCTGAAGACCTCCAAGTATGAGTTCTCAGTCAGAATTGAGGATTCAGAATACAGTGTTACCCTGTTCAAACTAATGTGTTCAATAAGCATCTTTTTTTAAAAGGCTCCATACTTCTAAGCTCTTAATGATTATTGAGTCATTAGTCTAATGTATCCCAAGGGTCTTGTTGTAGAAAATTACAGATAAAATACCCGCTTCCCACAACTTCAGTGATTCAGTCGGTAGTACCTTCCTTGCAAAAACTTCAGTAGACTTGTCCTAACTGCATGTGTTATGAATTGTTTCATTGTCAGAATTAATAGTATCCTCATCTAAAAGATGTCATGTAGGGGAAAGTAAAGGCTATTATTAGTCAATTTGTGGCATTTCACTTGGATTCAGTATTTTTCTAGAGTGATGTTTAATTTCTTCTTTGCCTTGTGTTTAAAGATTACCATTTCAAGCAAAACTTTCCTTAACTCTTCCAAGTAAATTTTGGCTATCTACAATCTTGCTCTTATTTTAGGGTAGTTATTTGCAGCTTGTGTAGATCTGTCCTGTGAAATTTCACCTATCTGATGATCAGTTAACTACATCAGCTCTTGGGGGGATAATCATTTGCTAAAGTTATCAGTCTTGAAATGAATGAGTCCCTTCACATTTTAAAGTTATTTCAGGTTCTTTGTGAATGTAAGCAAACACTTAGATACAAAGTAGCATGTGCTTTTAAAGTTTGCATTTGCACAGAAAAGGGAACACCACTGAGGGAGTTGAAGATATGTTCATATGTACCTGATGTCAGCAGAACAGCAAACTTTGTTCCAAATTTTATTTTCACACACTTCTGTGAGGTCTTTAAAGTCTTTAGTTTTGTTGTACTGAAGAAATAAGCATAGCTACATTGGCAAAATATGGTGAGAAGTGTCTGGTAACCTGGAGGATGCTGAACTAAAATATGCTGTACAAAGCAGCTGGCTTTTTTCTATCTGGTACAGTAGTTTGAACTTTAACAGTACCCTATATACAGTGCCATAGATACATACACTTTTATCATGACATTAAAAAGGGTTGTGAAGTTGAGCACTTGGCTTTTAGGAGGTGGTACAATTAAGGTGTGTCACTAGAAGATGACCGTTTTAGGTAGGTAAAAGTCTGCCAGCGCATATATTTGCAAAGCTGTGTTTATGGAATCTTCTGATGAACGAGAAAGAGACCAGAATATCAAACACCACCCAGTAGGTAGTATCAATTTGTTTGGAAAAGTAAAAAAAAGTATTGTTAAAAGCATAATAACCTGCCTTACTGTTCTCAATGGTCACCCCACAGGAGAACTTCGCTGCTAAAAGAGGATGTGATTTGTATCTCTCTGCCTTTTTCAGAAATACTAGAAGCTTCTGTCTTCAATTTAAAGAATTTCCCACAAATCTAGAAAGATATAAGGAAAGAGTAACCCCACCCCTGCACCCCCCAAAAAAAAACCCAAACCAAACCACTGCACAGTGGAAAAAATGAACTGCACAAAGTCTCGATAACCGCAAGTCATTCTTTTTCAGCCATTCCTGGCTTTCCTTTGGGAGTGAAAGCTTGCACATAAAAGGTCAGGTTCTTTATCTGTTAAGATCAATGGCAGGCTGTCCACTTATTTCAGTAAACAGTGAATCATGTCTCAGATTTCCACAGCTGAGAGTGGCTTAAAAATATACCAACTCCTGTGGCTAGCTCTCCCAGACAAACTGGGAACACCTTGGTAAAAGTGTCAGTCTGTGGCAACCCCCCCCCCAACATGTTAATTTGAAGAATGCAGACCAGAAAAGAGGATGAGGTTTCTTGCTGAGTAGTTACTATTTATCTCAGAACAGAGATGAAGAAATCTGGAGCTAATTCTGGGTGGCCGATAACAGGAAAGAACAGCCTCGACATGAGCATTACAGTCTGTGCTCTACATATGAAGAACATGTTTCTTACAAGTCAGCTTGCTTGTTATGCTGTTGCTGCCAATGTAACAGAGGAGTGTTTTCTTACAGGAATATGCCACCATTTCTATTCTTTCTGGTTGCAGAAGAGAATCGTATTGCACGCTGGATCTGGTATGATGTGAAGGACTGCAGGGAGGTACAGAACAGTTCTGAGGTGGGGAAACATCTACCCTGATTTAAAGCAAAAGGGTACGTGCACATACACAGACTTCCACCAAACACTGGCATTTATATTCCTCAATATTGAGATTTATTTTTTGCCTATATAAATATTGGCCAACAGCTTAGCCACAGTCAATATTTGCCTCCTCAATCAAGAATTCTTTAATAGCCAAAAAAGAAACTGGTATCGCCTCTTAAAATACTGGTCAGGTGGCCTATCAAAATATTATGGCACTGGTATTTACCAAATTGTAATTTCTAGTTCATACTTCTGCTGCAGGAACACACATAAGCCAAGTAGCCAACTTGTAATTTTGTTCCAATGTCTCACGATGGCGTATTTAATTTAACTTGTCTCTAATGAATCTGTGGTTATTGTGGGAAGGATCCTTTGTTTACAGAGGAGGCATGCAGTGTAGTCTCAAAGATTCTTTGTTTTGGTTTTGTTGTTCCCTTAGCCTGAAAAGAATTCAGAATGAAAATATGCGGTTCCTTTTCATAAATGCAAAAACATAACAATTACATACCCAATTATTTAGTAAAGATTAGGCTTTAAAAAAAAATCTTTTGTCTCATAGTTTGTCAAAGAAGCTGTAAGATGAAATATGATCAAGAGCATTCATAATTTGAAACCTACTGAATGTTGAATGCTTTGATTTATAATTGATGCTTCAGATACATTATAAGTGTGAAAACTTCAGATAGCTGTGGTAGTTTACATACAGACATAAAGGACTGTGCACTAAAAGCTCTATTTTAATGGACCTGATCCTGTCAAAATATCAGCATGGAAGAAATGTGACTTCTAAATCTTGAGTTCTGTTTCACCCTGCTGATGAAATATGCTGAGGATAACACAGCTTCCTGAGAGCCATTTTTTTGTAAAGAAAGCTTGTTGTGTTTCATAATTAAACAATCAATGCTATACCTTGGAGACCTGTAATAAAGTAGATCCCATTTTGTCACTCAACATAACATCACCTTCCAAACTTACTGGTGGTAATTGTTCAATGGGTGTGTGACAGAAGAATCTGGGGGGCAAGCGTAGTGAGAGCTTTGGTGCTTGTGCTGGAATTTCACTTTTTCTTAAAATTAGTGAGTTAAAGCTGAACTGTGCACAGTCCCACATGGAATATGAACAGTTCCTTTAAAGAGGTAGCTTAATAAACGAGAACAAAGGTTATGAAGAGAATTGAAGCCCAGACAATGTGGGAGATGGGCCCACTGGTGCACCTATCGAGGGTGAGCTGGGAAGTGAGGCCTCCTAGTAGCAAGGTATTGAAAAGATCTAAGGAGCCACACATAAAAATGCTGCGGATTCATCAGCACAGAGTGTGTTTCAGAGAGGGAACTGCAGGCATAACTAAGGCAGTTCAAGAGGGCAGGCGGGTACTCGTTGCTGAAAACTCCAAATTCAGTGCCGAGTACTAATTAGTATAGGCATGGCTTGGCATTCTGCAGTCTGTGTGTTTGAAGATTTCCTCAAAACTTATATTCAAAGGATGGAAAAGCTTCAATAAAAAAAAAGCTTTTGATTTCTAGTTTAGTTTAAACTCAGCCTTTCACGATGTTACTGAAAATGAAGAGCAGATTTCTAATAAAGGAGCTAATTATTATTAAAATTCTGGTGTCAGCAGAACACTTCATCCTCACAGACAGAAATGAAATAGTAGTTCACAGATATTTATTCTAAGTTTCCAATAAGTGCTTGGCAAAAATTCAATAATGTTCATTAAATACATAAATGGAAATATTAAAAATAAAGATTTTTCCCTTGTGATTTATTATATAGTGTTTTTGAAAAGCAAAGTTGAAGAAAGAAGTCGTTATCTGGCAAAAAAAGGTACTACAGAAATGTTAATTAAATTGTATACTCATAAGTAAGCCAGTGAACAAGAAAAAAGCTTCCCTGCTTAGAACTGGGAGCCATATTTATTCTGGCTGGATGCTTAAAGACATGAAAAGATTATCTTTAAATAAAGCATACAGAGCATATAGCTAAATACTTTTCTTTTTGGATTATACCAAATGAGCAAAAAGAATCTTTAGAAAACCAATTAGGAGCCCTGTCCTAATTAAGAAGTTGGAAACAAGCACGGGCAGGTGTTTGCAGGCATGTCTGCAGCACAGATTGCACTAAGGAAGGACTGCATGAAAGGCGAGGCTGGGCGCAAGGAGCTGTTGTCGCTCTGGACTGATCGGAGGGAAAGTCTAGGAGAAACTCTACCCTCCTTTGCTGAAGTTGCTTTTCCCTGGTGCAGAACCTTGTTCTGTAAGGAGTCAAGGTGGGGCTGTGCCTGTGGGCATCGCAGCCTGCCTGCCTCCTGTTGGAGGGGTGTAGTTTGTAAACTATCAGATGTTCTTTGGGGAACAGAACATTCCTCAGAGCTTCAAATATGCAAGGTTTCTGCACGCTACCCCTCTATGGCTGGATTTGAGGCCACAATCCTTTGTCATTTGTGCTTGAAAACCCATTTACCCATTTTAGTTAGTTCTACAAAATCCTAGATTGAGGGCTGTGTTCCCTCTGTGAATCTGACACCTTGAATATTAACTTGCATATGAGCGTTTTACATCTGCTAGGGAAAAAATAATCCCAACCCCCAAAAATCCAGGATTTTTGTTTCTTTTTAGCTAATTATTAAATTATGTACCTGTTTTAAATGTGCATTCCCATCAGTGTAATGAGTCTAATTTTTTTCTCAGTACAACTGCGACAGACCCCTACCCCAAATTGCTTAATTCAGTGCAGCTTCTAAGTTGCGCTGAGGTCTACTTTATAAGAAGAAAACCCCAGAACAAAGGCCCTCTTTATTTTGTACTTCAAAATGATTATTTACTTTTTAAACTGTTATATTAAAAGGACTGCTCAGAAGGGTTTTCATCTGCTTCTGGACACCTGGTTAACATTAAGAACAGTTTACCAAAGAGTTTTGTGTAGGAATATGGAACTTACTGTGTGAATTTAGTCAAATATTTTACCACCCTTGTGTGGATAGTTCAGCTGCGCTGAACATTCCTCAGCAGGATTATGGTTGGTGTCTCTAAGAAGGTATGCAGGGTTTTTTTACATCACAAGATTGTGTAGCCTTTTTAATAATAAAAATTCCATTTCTTTGAAGGTGCTGCTTCACACAGCTAGAGCTTCCAGATCAGTATCATCTGTGGGAAGTGATTGCTAGTGCTGTGGTTTTAATACAAGCAGCATCAGAGCATTGTGTTCTGAAGCATATTTTGTTAGGTAAAATTGTTTTGGTGTATTCTTCACAAGCACTTGTTTGCTAAAATTTGACATTTGTAGAAGTTATTTGAATACTTTGAATGAGCTTACTGATCCATTCACAAGGACTTCTCTCTAACGTGAGTGATGTGTGATAAATCTAACATAAAATAACTTTCAACCTTAGGAAACGAGTGTTGACTTTTTTGTGATGAACTGAGGGTTTGTGTAGCATTCTTCTTGCTCATTTTTGAATACCTGTTAGGAAAAAAAGGTGAAGGGGTCAAATTCTTTTTAGTTGTTTCTGCATGACAAAGTAGAGAGTGTTAGCTTTTAATACACAGAATTGATGCCAGTTTGGGCCATTATATTCTCAAAAATAGGGAAAGCTGGCAACTGGCACCAGAACATTCAGTGGCATATTCCTCTCTGTGGCGGTGATTGCTTGTAAAGGGAAGTTCTGGGGGATTTTGTGTTGGCAGAAAAGTTTGGGATTTTTTTTAAGAGGGAAAAAAACCGTTCTGCTCTTAGAACAATTTAAAAGTTATTTTAATTTGCATGGTAGGGAATGTGCAATTAACTACCACATGCGTTTCATGTGATTGCTGGATCTTGATTTTTTTTCTTCCCCTCACCTTCACATATTGAGGAATCCTTTGTATACATAACAAATAATTTCCAGTGAATGAGGAGGAGGAGGGGAAAGAAGTGTCTGTTCTGCAGGCATTCTGAATGTATTGTAAAGTTGGCTGGTTGGGATTGAACTGTGCTATTGCTGTAAAAACTGAAGGACAGAAGACTGTAGGTACTGGACTCAGTTGCCTGCAAGTTAACAGACCTAGATGCATCCAATGCTGTTGCACCAAGCTGGTGTGTAACATTTACGCATACAAAATAAAATAGAGTTGAAGAAGTGTCACAAACGATTCTTAAAATAAGAGCACAAAGGGATTTAAACAGCTGTAAAAGCATTCAGTATTCTGACACTTCAAATGCTGCTTTGTTTCTTTTTTCTATAGATAAAGAGAATACAATTGTGCATGCTTTTCACTGTCACTCCATAATTATAAGCATAAAAACTGGACTACAGCTGATTTCTGTGTCAGGGGCCAATATATATATATATATATAGCGCCAAGGTAAATTTGAAATAAGATGAGCACACCTTTTTTGTTATTTTCATTTTCTAGTCTAGTTTGATCATATCGCAGTACTACTTAAACTATTCCTGTTCCCTTAAAAGGGCATCATTCTGCAAAACTTGCTCCAGGCTTCACTTTTTCTGATTATTCATGACTTCTTCAAATATTCTCCTTTTTTAAGAGACACTGCTAATGTTTGTTCCTCCACTTCCCAGGGAGTTGAAGGTATTTTCAAAAATTGTCTAGATAAAACCTAAATGTCAGCTTCTCCAAGGCAGTTAAGTACTAAGTTCAGTGGGAGTTAAGTGACATATGGAAGTCAGGAACACCTTTGGAGATACGGGCTTAAGTGCTTTTTCATATCTCCCAGAAAAAGAGACAAAGGCCTTATATTATTTGCGTTTCATAAACACATAGGTTCTTTCAGTATGGTGATTTCAAGTCCATACAGCCTGTCAGAGTTTTGTTTGCAGTTGTAGCACAAAATTATAATCTGTTCTGCAAATAATCATGGTGAAAAAAGCCCCAGAATCACGTGTGCCGGGTGATCTGTCGAGATTCTGCACTCTTTTGTCGTGCTAGTGGGTGTAGATGTGGTTAGGGGTAGAAGGAACTTTTTCCCCTTCCTACCCTGCTGTGTTAGCTAGATGTAATACAGTAGATCCTCTGAAGTGTGCTATAATCACAGCAGGGAAGGCTTTGATCACTGGCAAATATTTGCCTTACCTCTTTCCCTGCCTGCTTTTTGGGGACCTTGTACAGTGTGGCTCTGCCCATAGCTGCAGACCCTTTATTTGTACTGAAAGCTCTTTTTGGCCTGTGGCCTCAGTCACTCCCCAGTTATCACAGTGTCTAACACAGCAGGGTCTTCATCCTGAGTAGGAGACCAAACATACTCTCCTGAAGACAGATACCAAGACAGATACCAAGGTCTAATGTGGCACAATCCTGAACTATTTTTGCTTAGAGAGCCCTTACAGTTGCAGCACAACAAAGAACAACTAGCACTTAGCACAGCTGTAGGCTGTCCTGCAGATTCCAGTGATAAAGCATTTGGCTTTCACACTTTCTAAACGGGTGAAGTGACAGCAAACATCTTCAAAGTGATTTGCTTTAACTTCACTCTTTTCTGCTAAGTTTTAGGTGAGTGCCAGGAGGGGGTATAGTGATCTACCTCTTGGGATTAATATGTTATATCACATCTGTCTGCCTAATGCAGAGGAATCTCTGGTAACGTCAAGTGCCTGACACTTCAAAAGAAGCTAGAAATCACCAGCACAGATATTTATAGAGCCTGTCTATAGGGAACTGTCTTAATGTCTCCAGATCAGTAGCTGCTTTGGATCTGAAGCAGGACAAATAAGTCTGTGTTTGTTATCCGTTCCAGTGCCTTATTCTTTTTTTGACTATTGGTCACATAAAGCACACAGGAAGGCACTACTTGTGGGTAAGTTGACTCAAACAGTGTCTTATATCAGCCACTGTAGAGAAAATCCAAGTGTAAGGGAATGAGAGAGACAAGTGGGGAAGAGTAAAGCAGGTACCCTGCAGGGCAGGAGCGAGAAGCCTGTGCCTAGCCTCCATACAGCGGGCCTTGAACTTCAGTCGTGTAACTGAACTGTGCCTGGATGTCCAGGTCCAACCCAGACAGCCAGGAGCTCTTGGCATGTTGCTTTTCTGAGCATCTCCAGGCAGGCAGAGAGTCCTGCGCTGCCTGCAGCTCTGCCAGGCAGGGTTGAGTGAGTGGGGTGGGAAGAAACACATTTAAAGGTTATAGTTGTCTGTTCTGTTCTTGGGAAATGTTTTGGGAGCAGGAGGCATTCACCGAGGCCTGGTGGGTGACTTCCTGTCAAACTGAAGAAAAGGCAAGGGGTTATGTACAGGATTTCAGTTGCTCATGCTGCTCGGGGTGTAGCTGCACTGTGCAGGGCTGTACAGAGCAAAGCTCAGGTTAGCTCCGAGCTCCAAGGGGCTGGAGCATTGTAGATGCTGCATGGGTGATGATGCTGGTCTCTTGTATAGATTTTCTACAGGAGTTTAGCGAAATGCTTTGTTTGAATAGCATTTCAGGGAGTTCTCAGCACTGCTGTGAGAACAGTACAGCTGGCTCTTTACCAGCCTCTCTGTATGAGTTTCCATGTTGAAGCCAGGCTGGAGGTGTCCTTTCCAGGACTGGTCTTGCTGTTTAGTTACACAGCTTTCTCTGGACTTCGCATAAGGCAGTGGGTAAGCAAGATGAGAGTCTGGTTAGTGTACGACCAAGCCCAATGTCAAGCACCAAACTAACATAACAGGGCAAGCAGCCTTAAAAACTGAGTTTTACATAGATGGGGGGTGCCTAGTGTTCCCCTCCTGCAGTGGTGCAGCACAATTTCTGTGCAGCTGCAAGTCATCAGTAATTTGGAACAGGGCCAGCCCTGCCATATCCCAGTCTTAGGGAATTTAAGTCCATGTGCATCCCTCTATCCAGATGTTCTCTTGCTGGACTTATACTGAAAATCTGGAAGGTGCAATATAAAACACATCTTTCTGCTGATGTAGGTTTAGCACAGCATCAAAATTTATTCTAGGATTTGAGTGCTTGGTGGACCTCTTAAAATTAGTTTTGCAAAGAAGAATATGATCCTGAGACTGCTGTATTTTGGAAAACTGAGGATAATTCTGGGTTTGTGTTTGTATCAATTCAGAATAAGATCAGCTTCTACAACAGTTTTGCAGTGTCACGAGGTGGTACTCAGGCTTTGAGGGTCTGCAGGTGCTGATGTTACTGCTGCAGACCTGACTCCTTATTTTCTTCTGGGCCGGCTGCAGAAGTTGGTACTGTGTTAGTAGTAGTGATCCTACCCTGTAACTAAAACACCTTGTGCTGCATGATTCTTTTCACTGCATCGTGCTACTTTCACAGTCTACAACTTGTCATTAGTCTCAAGGTTATTTATAATCTACTTTTAAATTCAAGAGGAGTGTTTTCTATCCTGGATTTTGCTTTATCCAAGTAAAATAAAAGGCAATCTTAATTTTTTTTCTCTTCCTTGTGTCGATATAGTGTTTATATATATGTACATATTTTCTAAGAAAAAGAAAATGTTAGGTTTGTTTTAGTACCCCAGAATTGCACTACTGATATAGTTAGAACCTGGGTGAATTTAGAACAAAAACAGTGTCTTCCTATTGATGAATTCTCACCTTGGTGTTTGGACTATAGTTCATGCAAAGGAGAAGCAGCCTTGGTTTTTGTACTCATATGGTAGTGCACAGTAGTGTGCAGACAGAATCTCTGCATGTAGGAGAGGTGAGGAACACTGACTCTATATTTTAGTATTTGTGTCTTGTATCGTGTTGCCTTTTCTAAGGAGAAAGGCTTATAAACTCTACTCTCACCTTTGCCTGCTGAGGCTGTAGCTTTCAGGTCTCAACTATTTTCAATTCTGAAAGCTTATGTTATCATGATGGAGTCCATTAATTTGTCTTTAAATGAAATTGTTAAACCTCCCTGTTGTCTCATCTGAGGCTCTGTACCATTTTTTTTATGGATGAAATGAATATGTGAGCTTGACTTGAGGATAACTCTTATTTTAGGAATATCATCATTAACGTTTGTCCTTTTTAGCTTTGGTTGCCTAAATGCTGTGCTTAGGCACCCTCACTAGAGAAGTATTTCTGTTTTAAAAACAAAAGTCCAAAATGAAATATATCTTCTTGTCACCCAGTTTGTCACTTGGAAATAAATTTCTTGGGCTTCATCAATACAGTTTTTTTCCAGATGAATTAGATGCTGTTGTCTTTGTTTTCTGGAAAGAACCTGGGTTTCCAATTCGGTGGTTGAACACAGAGCATGGATGACTGATTGTGTGGTGGTGTTGTGCAGGATCTCACTGGCCATCATTTCTAGCAGACTTGGACACCACTGTCTTGCCATACTAAATTGCGGGTTACCTATGGTTAAAACAGGGAACTGGGAGAAGTAGGGCTGAAATCTGCTCCCTTTGGAGAAAAAATTCTGCAGACTCTGTTTTTCTTCAAACTGAACCATAATGTTGGATTTTGATTTTCTTTAATGCTGTTCTGATCTGTGGTTAATCAGTAGTTTATCAAGACAAAGGTGATTTTCTGAGATGATTAGGCAAAATGCTGACACTTCTAAAGACACCTTTCAAACCAGGATATGGCTGTTTGTCTTGTGTGACTCCCTTCTCTGTTTGAAGCTTAACAATCTCACCTCAGATGAAGGTCAAAGATGTGTTTTGGTTAAACCACTGTAATACTCTGAAGAAATTACCACTTTATGGTAGTCCTGAATGCCCAAATACAAAAAAGACAGGGCTAAGCAAAACTTTAAAATCCAGCATGTTTTTCATGGTTTTTTAATGAGCTGAATACAGCAATAATATATGTAGCTGATTATGGTGGTGGTACACTGCAATGGCTTAGTAATCATGCTTTCATAAAGGAAGTACTAATAATCATGTCTTCCTGAACCAGTCAACAAATACAGTAGCATCTATACACAGCTCTGTTATAAAATAGGTGAATTTTTCCTGGCTGATTTGTCTTCTGCTGAATTACTGTTTGTAAGGTGAGCATCCAGAAGTCCTCATGCATGATACATTAATTTAATATGTCTTTATTGCTAATATTGGCCCACATTTCTTAATCCTTTTGGGTATCAGAAAGTATCCTGAATAAAATTCTTTTCTCCTTGTGTCTAAAAGAAACAAATTTGGAGGTTCTCTTGTTTAACAACTGTGCAACCTCTTGCATCAAGATTAAACACTTTGTTTTGTCCCCAGGCAGTCGTATATTTATTACTCTTGAGGCAGTGGTATTTGAAATAAATAGAATTGAAAGATCCTGAGAAATGGTTTCTGAAACACATATATTGAGTTATTCTCTCCTGTGTGAGCAGAAAATGCTTCTGATGCTTTTCCCTGCACCCTTGCAAAGGAAAATAGCTGATATAAAAATATCACATGGTGGGGTGGTGAATAGGAAAGCATTTTTATCCTTAGTCACTGAGGCATTTTGCGGCTTATTCTCCTGAAAATAATTAAGTTATCTTTATGGAATGTATTACTATTCACTAAAGATAACATAGGTAAGGGCATAATAAAGGACAGAAGGAAAAGGTTCTCTCCTTTTCTGCCTCAGAAGGTACGCTGTGAGAACAAATGCTGTACAGCTTGCAAATAGTCTTTAAAATTCTGAAAATTCAGATATATTTTTGGTTGCTGACAGGGCTTATTCTTCTTTCCTGTTCCAAAACAGATGCTTACCAAGAGAAAGTCCTTTTGTGTTATAAGGGATACAGTTTCCATGTAGCTTTTGTGTGTGTGTGTGTGTGTACGCATATTCATAAAATATGGATTAGCAGCACTAGGTATTCAGCTAAGTAAATATTCATAAAATAAAGGTGGAATTGATATGCGTTTCCCTATAGAGAATAATAAGCATATTTTGATTTCTTACTAAGAAATCAAACTAAGCGGAGAGAAGCCACTTTCTTTTGTCTGGCCATTTTTTATTCCTCATTCTCCTTGCGTTGATCCTGCTGGCAAAGATTTTCTTTACTGACATCTTGAATATACAGCATTGCCTATGTTAAATGCACAAGAATGTTTTGCTTAAAACATGAAAAAAAAAAGAATCCCAAATGTCTTCTCTTTTTTTTTTTTTTTTCCTTTGCATTCTCACTTGTGTCTTTGGGCTACATTAAATTTGCATGTTTAAGCTTGTCTTTATGAGGTAGATATATGTTTTTAAATAAAATAATCTGAAATTCTCAGAAGTGTGGGAGCTGGGGCCTTGTTAGCAGTACTTGCTAACAAGTATTAGAAGACTCGATAAACAAATGAAGAACGAGCCAAAATGTTTGTTTGTTTGTTGCCTTTGCAACAACAGTGAAACTTCTAATTAATTTTGCATAGTTATTGTCGCTCACTGTATAATGACTTTTTTGCCACCTCTTACAGATGGCTTGCTATTTACCTCTAATTTATGCTGGATTTAAGGAAGTAAGATTATATATTGTAGAATTCTGAACTGTATACTTACTGATATGCCTGACAGCTTCCTTTGCCATACACTTGGTCATTTAGAGTAATATAATGGAATTGGTTTTGAATAAAGTGAAAATTAAGTGGATGTTCTAAAGCTTTAGCTGAGAGATTGTGTGAATGGCTGTATTTCAGGCAGCTGGCTGGATCGGAGAGAAATTACATGTTGGCATCTAAACAGGCAAAGGTTTAGTAAAAATCTACTCCTTGGTGTAAAACAGAGAAGAAACAGATTTTTGATGTTGATTTTATTTAATGTCTAATTAAAGAGTTGGCTTAGGCTTCTGAGTTTCTGTTTAAATTGAAAAATTGAAGAATTGCATCAAATCATATTTGATGTAATAATTTAGGATTTAGCCTTGTCTCTACCTGCTTTACTCTTGGTATTGCTTCTTTGTTTCTGTTGGAGCAGTATTTGGCAAACACTGTTTCATCCCTTCCTTTTATTTTACCCCTTTGCTTGGGTCAGTCCTACGTGGCAGTTTGCTTTGAGCTGAGGGGAAGGTGGCCTTTATTATGCATGTGAGGAGCAGACAGCTCGCATCCTCACCCCTTTCCTGTTTTGATGTTGCAGTCTTTGAACATAAACAGTTCCTTCCAATAGCAGCTGTATTTTGGATGGTTGGGAAATACAAGGTCTTTTACTTACTTTATGGACTTTACCTGATTTATGAACGCATGGGATACGTGCATTCAGTAATGTAATTTCAGTGTGTTCATTGCCAATATGGAAATAAAACAAAACTGTCTTGGGCAGCTGGTGCTCCAGTAAGTAAATGCTATGTACTTTAAAATAGATTTCATTATTTCAGAGCTGTTAGAGGGAAGATGATGGCCATGGTCATGTAACTGGGACACAGTTTTTCAAACGACATCATCCTACGACCATCAACTGGATGGCAGTGATCATTTCTCCTGAATAAATTAAGACCATTATAAAGTATGGCAGCAATCTCCATTAACACAGCTTGTTGATACCTACTTGTTGAAGTCTATTATTTAAAATCATTCCTTTGGCTTTGTCAATGTTTACACAGGCTAGCATCATTAATGTTGACTTAGGGTTATCTCTATGTTCCATAACTAGAATACAGAACGTTTCTATCGATTTCTTAGCCACACTCTTCTACTTTACTATAGCTAAATGAATTTTGATTCATAAAAGAAAAACCCTGGGAGTCAAATGTCAGTTATTATCCAATATATCGCTCTCCCCTGCAACTAAAATAGTCTGCATCTCAGCTTGAAAATATAATGTATGTAAGACTTCTCTGAAAGAATTTCAATACAATATTGATGTGAAGTACTCCTTTTTGTTTTACGTGATGTTTTGAAGATATGGACAAGGGCATGAAAGCCTGGAGTCATCCTGTGTCATGATTTGTATTTTATGAGCGTTTTGACCGAGCATTAATAGACACAAAATTGGGGTTTTTTTTGTTTGATAAGAAAATAGTCTGTGGTATTGTCTTGGCTGATTTGTCTTAGGTGATTTTGTTCTGGGAGCTGTATTCACTGCTTTGAATATTGCGTTGGTTGCTTCCATCACGTTCAGGTGTCCTGCTTTCAAATAATGTTTGAAACAATGTGTTTTGTTTTTCCTCCTAAGCGTGTGGATAGTACTATGTGTAATGAGAATGCTGTGTTTAAGGGCTAGTTATAAGTGGGATGAAATTCAGCTTTGACCAGCAGTAGCAGCTGTGGTGTGTGCTCACCCAGGATGGTGAGGTCTTCATTTCCCTGGGTGGTATGGGAACTTCCCATCCAGCCCCTGCAGAGTTGAGACAATGAATTCAGAGACAACAGACTTGAAACAAGGTGATGGATTTAACTTCCAGGACTCACCACAGTGAAGTACTTGATGTGGTGAAGGAGAGCTTCTGGGTTGTCCTGCTGATTCTCCTGGACAGCTCCTGTTATGCCTGAACCTGTGTGCTGGCTCTCCCTGTGTGCTGGGTGGGGAACTGGGCTGCTCAAGCAAGTTCTCCAGGCGGTTCCTCCTGCAAAATCAAATTATACATGGATAACACACCTGTAAGTAGTCAGTGGAAACTGTGCAGATGAGGTGGCTATGTAGAACAGTCTCTTTGCATCCTTAAGGTAGGATATAATTCTTATGTTATTGCAGATGACCAGTAGAGATGGATGATGTTTGTTGTGGTGTGGTTGCACAGGACCAGCAGCCAGCTGGATTATAAGAGATGAGAAGAGCAATTTGGGGAATCTAACTCAATCCATCTGTAAGTGCAGCTGCAAGGGGTCTTTCCCCAGGGCTTGGTGTTGGGTCCAGTCCTGTTTAATATCTCCATTGATGACCTTGATGAGGGAATAGCATCTACCCTCGGCAAGTGAGCTGATGATACAAAGCTGGGAGGGGTGGCTGACATGCAGGACACTGCACTGCCATCCAGCCAGACCTGGACAGGCTGGAGAGCTGGGCAGGGAGGAATCTAATGAAATTCAACAAGAGCAAGTGTAAAGTCTTGCACCTGAGGAGGAATAACCGACTGTATCAGTACAGGCTGGGGGATGACCTGCTGGAGAGGTCCTGTGGACCTGTAGAGAAGGACCTGGGGCTCCTGGTTGATGACAGGTTGGCTATGAGCCAGCAGTGTGCACTGGTGGCTAAGAGAGCCAATGGGATCCTGGGATGCATCAGGAAGAGTGTGTCCAGCAGGTCTAAGGAGGTGATCCTCCCCCTCTACTCTGCCTTGGTCAGGCCCCACCTGGAGTATTGTGTCCAGTTCTGGGCTCCCTGGTATAAAAAAGACAGGGACCTCCTGAAGAGAGTCCAGAGAAGGGCTACAAAGATGATTAAGGTCCTGGAGCATCTCCTTTATGAGGACAGGCTGAGAGAGCTGGGACTGTTCAGTCTAGAGAAAAGACGACTTGGGGGGACCTAATTAGTGTTTATAAATATCTTAGACATGGGATGCAGGGGGAATTGGCCAGCCCCTTTTCAGTGGTCTGTGGGGACAGGACAAGGGGCAATGGCTGCAAATTGGAGCACAGGAAGTTCCACACCAACATGCGGAAGAACTTTTTCACAGTGAGGGTGAAGGAGCACTGGAATAGGCTGCCCAGGGAGGTGGTGGAGTCTCCTTCACTGGAGATATTCAAAACTTGTCTGGACACCTATCTATGTAATATGAGATAGGGAGCCTGCTTAGGCAGGGGGTTGGACCTGATGATCTCTCGAGGTCCCTTCCAACCCCTACGATTCTGTGAGTATTGGAATGGAGATAGCTTCTGCCCTCTGAGCAGTGACTGCCTGTCCTGTTAGAGATTTGATTCCCTGAGTGAGCATTTACCCTGTGCAGTGTTGTGTCTTGGTGTGGTTTGTTTTCTTTTTAAAAAATGCCATGTCCATGAGTGACTTTTTGAAATGTGAGAATGAAAGAGAAAAGTGTCCATTCTTCCTTCTTTCAAGTCTTTTGCAGAAAGCAAAGGCAAAATGTGTGCTTTTGTGGAGCAAATGAAGAAAGTGGTGATCATCACTAGCATTGCAGTGAGTATCAAATGAATATGTAATAACAGAACATTGGGAAACAATTAGAAAAAGTGCCTAGACATTATTAATTCATGTGCTATTCATTGTACCAGCATTGATCATGTAAAATAAGTGTGGTGTTAGTTACATTTTAATCATTCAGTGTTTGAGACAGGCTAAGTATTTTCGAACAGAGATGGGAAGGATCCAGTTTTATAAAAAAAAAATGATGGAATATCCAATTTAATCCACAGTATTTTCATAGGGGAATGTGTGGCTGCTAATATTGGTTAGACAGTGGAGAAACCACAGCAATTTGTAGAATCATAGAATGGTCTGGGTTGGAAGGGACCCCTAGGATCACAGGGTTCCAACCCCCCTGTGTCAGGCAGTTGTCCATGTTTAAACTCTTACACAAAAATTAGGCACATGGTTGCCCTCACAAGAGCTGTTTCACCTCTGACATGGGTGTGTTGTTCAGCACAGCTTTGTTTGTCACCCGTACAGGTACCTTCCAGCCAAACTGCTTGGTTCTCTTCTGTACATTGACAGGGATACTGGGGAGTGAGAGCAACTGGCATTCTTCCCAATGGACTTGGAAGTCAGTGAGGGATGTGCCTGCCATGGGTACAAATGCAGTTGTGTCCATCTCCCTGCCACCCCTATTCTCTGCTGCAGAAAGTATGTAAGGACTTCCAGCTGCTTTTTAAGAAAAGTTACACACCTCTCCCTGGAAAGTCATGTCTCACCTTGCACAGGCAAATGCCTGCAAGGAAACGTCAAAGTTTGGTGACTCCTGTGTGAGAAAGGGTCTCTTGCTGGGGCTCAGTCTGCACTCGCAGGTTAAGATCAGCTGCTGAGGGAGCATAGGGCCTGGTGGAGCAGTTAGGAATTGGAGAAGCAGATACTGATGAACTCAACTGTGAAGCTGCCCGACTCCAAGCTCGTTTGGATCTTTTGTAAGCAATAGCTGCTTTCTGCTTGTTCCCCCTTCTTCCCTTCTCTAAGCAAAGATCCTTGTCAATGTATCCAGGTGGAGAGGTGGATCTATAGGGACTTCTCTGCTACCCAAGTGCAGTTCTAAAAGCTCTTTTTGAACTGGTGGTTATTTGGCAGGTGTGCTTTAAAAATAGCGTGTGACCCTCTCCTTGTTCTTTATTGTGCCATACCCTGCTGCTTAGGAGACTTCAGATGAGCTGTAATGATACTGTCAAAGCACAGATAGCTGAAAGCTGGTAAAGTAAATCTGGGGTGATTTACGGGGTACTTTCGCTTTAAGTGAATAGTGTTTGGGACAGCTGAGGTGGCGGCTCCAGAAGAGTGTAAACACAACCCCCTGAAGCTTTTTGGTTTCCTACTTCACTGGTTACTTTGTTGCATGTTAGAGGAAGGTAAAGATCAACTTGTAAACTATAGTAACATGCCCTCACTCAAAAGTGTATCAGGTTTCTTTTGGTATGTTACCTCTTCTGTAACCTCTGAGTTTGTTTACATTTTTTCCAGGACAGGAGTAAAACATGTTTCCTGTAGTCGTGTTGGTTGGTCGGTTTAAATTCACAGAAGCAGGGACATGTTCTTGCTTCAGTAGTGGACTCCAAATGGATGCCTTTTAGTTTATTATCTCCCTTAGTTTTGTATAGTATTGATGAAATTGAAAATCAGTGACCTGACAAAAACAAAATAATATGGCATGAAAATTGCTACCATGATTTCATACTGTGTTAATGCAAGGATGTCATTCCTGCTGCAGAATGATAACAGTGGTTTGCTTCTGAACTTACGGCATCTTTCCTGCTCAGCTTCTCCTTCCCCCTACCTTTCCCTTTTTAAAGGAGAGCTGATGCCATAGTGGATTTTGCTTTAATCATATCACAGAGAGTAGCCACTATTAGTAGTTAATGTTTTGAAGTAGCCAGTGGTATCTCTGTATTCCCGGAGCTCGTGAGGAAGCGCAGGGTGCATAGTGTACAGGGTGAACTGCTGTAGTTTACCCAGAAAGAATCCGGTGTAACAGCCACCATAACATGGGTAAACACAGAATTGGGGAATTTTTAAAATCGTTTTTCCTCAGAGGACAGGCACAGCTCAGGCTGCCCAGCAATACCCTCTGAATTCCCATGGAGCTCTGATGGTCCTGGAATATGCAGAAATAGTATTTGCTCTCTGCTCTCAAATATGTGGTTGTGCCTAATGAAGAACCCGTAAGCTTAAAGCAGTTCCTGTTATCCTGTAGGTGCCAGAAAAGATTTGAGGGAGGAAGCTGAATTCTGTTTAAGGTGCTCCCTCAGCTTGCTGTGGTGAAGTTGAGTTTTGCACTCAGGCAGCTTAACTGGTTAGAGATCTTATCGAACCTTTCTTGCTTGCTAATGACAGTAGAATCTACCAAATTTGCTATAAAGTTAAAAAAACCCACATCAAACATAATAATGTGATTGGCAAATCTTGCCCTATAGGAAGAATCCCTTCAGATAACAGACACTTGTTCAGACTCTGTCATCATAAAGATTTTACTGCAGATAAGGAGGGAGGAAAATGCAAAGTCCTGAGTTCAAGGCCATCATTAGCAACAGCACCACTTTATTTTGGCAGTGTCTCTGCTCCTTCATGGCTTGTAGGAGAGGGTGAGCCTGGCTGTGGTGCCATCTCTACTGTAACTCATGGAGAAGATGAAAAGGAATGAGGAAGAAACCAAACACTATTCCCTCTCCTCACGCTCTAACTGCCTTGTCCCAAGAAGACTCTTTAGAGCTGAAATTTAAAAAAAAAAGCAATAGATAGTTGCTCGTGTTTTAATGCATTGAGCTGAAAGGGTGCTGATATAAAAGTCTCTCTCTGTATATACTTGCTTTACAGCTGAAGCCCACCCACACTCCCTGAGACCTGAAATGATTCAGAATCACTTCTCACATAGAAGAAGTTTCTTTAACATCATGTATCTTGGGCATTTTAGGCAGAAAATAATTTAGGACTCAGTGGGCCAGAGAAAATACATGTGAGCATGAGGTTTAACGGTTTGTATTCACCCAAGGGCTTCAGTTTCCATGCTAAGGACAACTTCAGCTCCAGTATCAGTTTTGGTGTTGGGATTGGAGGTTCCCTTTCCAGCTAAATGGCTGATACACTGCAGAATTCTCCAGTTCAGCATTGATCTCTATAATTTCATGGTCTCCATGGGGAGAATGGGGAAGGCCCTGATAGTTATGGTAACCTACATCTTAATAGATGGGAAAGAACACAGGGCTGAGTTCTAGCATAGGAAATAGTTCAAGCAGACTGAAAGAGTTGTTTGTTAATTGTTTCATGGGGATGAATAAGAAGTACCTCACCCTGTGGCTGTAATTCAAAAAATAAGGACAACCTCTCTTTTAATTTGAAAGGTGACATTGGTCATCACTTTAAGACAGATTTTTTTTTTTTTGGGAACTCACACTTCTGTTCTGGATGTTTCTTACCAGTAAACAATTTTTTTTTGCTGAACAAGCCAGATGTGCTCACCAGCTTGGTTGTCACTCTGTCATTTTGTCATCTCAGAATGATTTAAACCATTTTTCAGTCTCTATCTGATAGTAGGAGGACAAATACAAAACAGATGATAAAGGAAAAAAGTCTTCTTCCAAAAGAAAATTTTTATTTGCTGAATTAATTTTATTTTGTAACCAAGTGTTTGAGATCCATCACTAGCTCCTGCCTGCCTTTGAGAGTATGGGAAGCCATCTGTGCTTTGTGCTGCTGATAATATGCTGTCTACTTCAGTTTAGGGTTTGTTTCTTAAGCTGTTCTTGCCTGTTGCCTTTTTTTCCTGGCTGTTTACAGCTTTAGCATCTTTTGTTTGTTCTCAGCCCCTGCTGCTTTTACTTTATTGTAGCTGTCTATGGGTTTTTGCTATGAACTGCCCATCTGATGGGTTTCCTGCTGACTTTACTGGATTGCTAGAGCTCTAGCATTACACACCCTGGGCACTGGAGCACCATCCATGGGCTCTGCGGGGTCTGGTGGGAGGCCAGGTGCTCCAGCCATTCTGCTCCAATGCCTGATCTGGTCCATTAGCGGCAGTGTTGAAGGGATCTTCTGAGGCAAAAGGCATTTCTGGTAGGACTTGGAGTTTTATCTTTTTTGTTGTCTGTTCTTTTGGTTTTAGGTATTTCTGCTATAGAGTGTTCTCTCTGTGGGTAGTTATTTGGATTTTGCAGTTAGAGCAGCATAAGAGATTGTTGTAACTTAGGTTAGGGCATCATCGTTAAGTATAGGAATGTCATGCAAGGACCTTGGTGGCTTTGGGTTTTATTTCCTAAATGTGATTGGGGTTTTTTTGGTAAACACTATTTTTCACAGTAGATAGAATGAGTTTTCTCTGAATGTGCTCTGTTAGTCTTTACTTGTATGAAAAATAGATTTTTATTACCGATAGAAGCATGAGGCCAAAAAAGAAGCATAGAGTTTAACACCCTTTATTATGGAATTTAAATTTACCATAAAATTAAATTCTGCAATTGAATTATATGAATTGATTCATTTCTTTTGTGGAGGCATCTATCCAGTCTTGCATCTTCTTGAAAGCTTTCAATATTTTTATTAGTGTAAGGATATGCACAAGGCAGGAGCTAATACAGGGTGGAGCTAGAAAAGATGGGCTTTACATGATATACTTCTTAATATATTTAATCAACAATAGTTGTGTTCTACAGACATGTAGGGAAGAAGAACTGCCCACATACTGTATGAACACAAAGTAATAGTATCCAACTGAGCAGTGTAAACAGAGTATGAAGAAAGGAATTGAACAAAAGAGGAATGATAAATACAGTGACTGCAGGAATTATGCCAGTACACTGGGACTTTGTTTTCTGTAGCTTTTTTTTATTTCCCATTTATCAAGGGAGAGGTCTTTTTCAGGGCTTACAGAGTTTTTGAATTTTGAAAATATTTTCTTGAGATTTCTATGGGAGGATTACTTAGTCATCAAGAGGCAAGAAGAGGGAAAGGGCACAGCAAGAGAAAGATGGAGAACTGGAAGATGGTGCAGGAGAAACACAACAGGAAAGAGTGACAGTGGGGTCACAGGAGTTGGGTGGGCTGTCAAATGGAAAAATGGTCCAAGGGCAACCCTTAGACAGCAGAGAAGTCACAGCACCAGTGCCTGGTTTCAGTTTATGGTTCCTTTTCCCAGGAAGACTTCTTGTGGAGACTAGAGTCTCTAAAATAACTAAATGCACAGAAGAAATGGCTAATGGCAATGGGAGACAAGTATGCTGGAGGACCTGTTCTTTGCAAGAAAGTGCAGTGTCAAGGAGAGAAAGGATGGTCTAGATGGTTCCTGTTTTATTCCTTTCTCCCAGGGAACTTCTGAGCAGAAACGAGCCAAGAATATTAGCTTTTATAACTCCCTCTGCATCTGTGCAGTGTCATCTGTGCAAAGTCATGTTCATACCTTCCCAGTTTGAGAAGTCAAACCTACATCTAAATGCAGGTTTCACACTCTGTGATTCGATCATGTCTGGCTTTCTTACTGATGATTTCTAATAGTTTTCTTCTGATAACTTCCAACTCTTCTACTCTAGGGATGCCAGAAGAATCACAGAATCACAGAATAATTTTCCTAATGCCAGATTATCTGCTAACAAAATTCACATCAAAAATAGGTGAGGAGCAATTAAGTATTCAGCTGGTTCCAAAGAGAACTGGTAATGTTTTAATCTGTTTATTTTTGTATAATTCCTTTCTGTTCAAATAGCTTGTGTGTGTTGAGAAAGGAATGGGTAAATTTAACATTTGGGAAAACAAATTCAGGTAAAACCAAGATATGTATTTTTAAATGAATTTAATTCATTATTGCAACAATGTCTTGAAATGTGGTTATTTGTAACTACAACCCTAAACTGCAGCTGTATATCGTCTTAGAAGAAGGAGCAATTGAACCAGAATGTTCTTGTTTTCATACAGAAAATCACAGAACTTGGGGGAGTTTTACTGACTTCTGGTCAGGCTAGATGAACATATTTGTACCTTCTGGTTTTTTTACTGTTGAAAGCATGCTATGCAACAGCTTTCCAAGTCAGTTGTAACAACCAACTTAGGCCACTGGGGTCCCTAAATGAAGTGCTTCAGGCCAGAATGGTGCCTCTGTGCCCATTCTGCAGAGGCAGCCCTCCTGCTCCTAACCTCAGAGCACTTCTCTGGAGCGGGCACTGCTGTTGGTGGCACCATGCATCAGCTGGAGGTAGGCTGTCTCCACAGCCAAGGGTACACTTTTGTTTTGTTTACTCTGTGTTGCTTTAGGGACAATATTAAGTGGTGCTTTCCAAAAGTGCACAGGGATGGTTTTCCAAAACCTACCAGAGATCTGGAGTGATACGCCACAGTATATACCACCTCCTCGTGGTATCCCCATGGGTAGAGGCCTCCTTGCATTGCTGGTGCTACTTCTTATGCTTCCTTTTATTAAACATGGTGTGTTCAGAGAAGCGTAATCCAGAAACCACTTCTGTGCTCCCAGAAACAAGAATTCCAGCTTTGGCCAGTTGCTGATATGGGATTTAAATAGCCAGCAGAAAATTCTTTCTGCTTATGATCAGGAAGGTACCTAGCAGTAATTCTTTGTAGGTGCAGACTGGTCACAGTAAATGGCAAAGCAGTAAATCTGCTCCAGGTATTTCTGTTTTGCTTTGGGTTGCAGAAAATTGCCACAATTCTACTACTTTATTATATAGCATGTTCTTGTTAATCGTTGTACAGTTACTGAATTAAGAAGGTAGGTGAAATTATAAAAAGCTATATATAATAGGTATCAGTATGAATTAGTGTAGTGCAAAGTGCTTATCTCAGCAGGTGTTCGTTAATGGATACATCTGCTTTGCTGTTGGAATACATGTGTAGTGATACAATGCTTTGTGAAACACATACTAATACTTACATTTATGAAAATAAAAACGTGAGATATTTTACTCTGATTTATTCCATTTTAGGAATTAGAGAAATTAAGCTTCCTTCTCTCTTAATTATATCTTGCAGAGAAACTGTAATCTCTTAATCTCTATAAAGCTTCTTTCTTTTACTTTACCCATTGGCATTTGCTGATGTGGAACCTGCAGAGCCTGCAGTAGGAGCCATACTCCGCAGCTCAGAGGGGTGCGCTCAAAAAGCAAAGGCCAAATTTTGCCTACATATGTGCAGCTTGCTTTGACCTCAGGGCAGGAGATCTGCACTTGGGCTACACAATAAATAGATTTGTCAGTTCAGTGACCGATTTAAAAATAAATAAATTAAAATAGTTCCAGTTGACAAGAAGCAGATCTCTCTTCCCTCCTTCCCCCCTTTTTTTTTCCCAGCTAATCAAAGCAACGTTCTTTATGCAACAAAAAATGCATTTGCAGGCATTTTAGATAAAAGCAAAAGCTAGATTTACAGGAGGATGTGGCTGCTATTGCAAAACAGGTGCTGCAGTTTTATTATGTATGTTGGATCAGAAACACTTCAAATTTCAAATCTTAGAGGTGTACTTCCCCGCTCCCACCAAGTTGGAAGATGTCCTAACTACAGACCTATGCTATTACAGAAGGCCATGCCTTTCTGGTGGAATAGCCCCACTATGAACAAAATGCTTAAGCATACTGGTCAGCAGTAGAAATAGTAACTCTATAGCCTACTGCGTTGAACACTCTCTCTGGATGCCCAGGTCTCTGTATTAATGAATATGCAGGTGCTTCATAGGAAAAAAGAGAGGCTGAGGGGGCCCCACCCCATGATACTTTATTGCTTTGTTTTCCTAACATTATTTTGTTTGAGAGATCAGATTCTCCTCTGAGCCTCTGACAGCCCTTTCTAGATCTGGGCTGCAAGGTGAGGAAGCTTCTTTTCGTGCTAAATATTGTGGAACTAGAAATTGTAAAAATATTGTGGAAAATTTAGTAGCTGCTTTGAAATTAGTAAATCACTCTCCACAACTATCTGAAGAGGAGGTTGTAGTGAGGTAGGTGTCAGTTTTGTCTCGTTAAGTTGTGTCAGGGGAGGTTTTCGTTAGATACTAGAAAAAATTCTTCATGGAAAGGGTTATAAATCATTGGAATAGACTTCCCAGAAAAGTGGCTGAGTAACCATCTCTGGAAGTATTTAATAGACATGTAGACGTGATTAGGGATGTGGTGTAGTGGTGCTAGGTCAGTGGTTGGACTTGATGATCTTAAAGGTCTTTCCAAGTGAAATGATTCCATGAATTAACCGTTGGCATGATTGGGACTTTGCCTTTTTTTATTATTTGGTGGGAGTTACTCAGTGTGATTTCTCCACAGCTATTTCCATAGGATGAATTATTTATTTGTAGTGTAGTTAATCCAGACCTAGAAGATAGGTTTTACCTTTTTCCTAAAATCTAGTGTGCAAAGACCTAAGTTTGCAGTGAAGCATAGAAGTTCTTACCAGGCTGAAATGAGAGCATCGCTTCACGTGGGTGAAGATGTAATCATCTTTCCTGTCATAATTCACCTTATTTTCCTGTGCCCTACAGTGGGGAGTTTGATGCAGTTAGGTTCCTATGTCAAAACCTGGAAAAAACTTGTAGCCAGAACCAAAGGATGCTTGGCATTTTTCTGTAATTCTGATATAAATCTGCTCAAACATTAAGGCAACCCAGAGGAAACCATTGGAGCTCAGGAAAATATCACATCATATGATCCAGTCACTTCTGTTACAAATCGTAGAATCATAGAATGGCATGGGTTGGAAAGGACCCCAAGGATCATAGAGCTCCAACCCCCCTGCCACAGGCAGGGCCACCAACCTACAGGCTTGGAGCTACACAAGGTTGCCCAGGGCTTCATCCAACCTGGCCTTGAACACTTCTAGGGACAAGGGCATCCACTACTTCTCTGGGCAGCCTGTTCCAGCCCCTCACCACTCTTTCTGTAAAAAACTTCCCCCTAATATCTAATCTAAACCTTCCTTCCTTTAGCTTTAATCCATCCCCCTTGTCCTGCCATTATCTGCTCTTTTAAAAAGTTGAATCCCCTCCTGCTTATAAGCTCCCTTCAGGGACTGGCAGGCTGCAATGAGGTGCCCCCGCAGCCTTCTCTTCTCCAGGCTGAACAAGCCCAGCTCCCTCAGCCTCTCTTTGTAGGGCAGGTGCTCCAGCCCTCTAATCATCTTCGTGGCCCTCCTCTGAACCCTCTCCAACAGTTCCACATCTTTCTTGTATTGGGGGCCCCAGATCTGGACACAGGACTCTAGATGGGGCCTCACGAGGGCAGAGTGTAGAGGGACAATCCCCTCCCTGTCCCTGCTGCCACCCCTCTAATAAAACGCTCAAAATGGAAAAAATGAAACAGTCTCAAATGAAACACTGTCTTTTGCTGTCTTATGATTCTCCTCATACATTATCAGGTATTCTGTATATCAATCTCAGATGCTTACTGCTCTTTGCAGCATGTGGTGTGGTACTATAAACCTGGTGCATTTTAAATGAGAAAACCTACAGTTCTCCATTTATTAGATGCTGTATAGGAGTAACATTGCTGTTAGACCACCAATTTTCTGGACTTGCCTTGATTTTCCTTTTCCTAGGATGAAAAGAATATAAAAAGTAGATTCCAGTTTGAGTTTAATATATTTGAAATGCATGAAGAAACATTGGTCATGAAAATGACATTATCTTGCATTATTGTAGCTTAAGCATGCTGAGACTTAATTTTTGCGGAATTCTATATTGCTCTTACGTATCCAGAAGCAATTTTCCTCTTTAATTGCAGTAAGTAGGCATACTCCAGCTCTTGAAGTAATACTGCTGTAAAAACTTGTGAGAATCAGCTCCTTGAAAGTATTCTTAAAACTAAACTTGATAACTAAAGATGCTGATATAATTGGTCGTATAGACGCTTTAATGCTTTACGTGCTCCTCTCCTGACATAAGTCAGCACAAGGTGGTATCAAGTGGTCTGATGCAATGCATTGAAGTCAGTGGACTAAGTGTTGTGATTTCACAAAGGTAAAATTTTTATCCCCTTGCTATGTTGTTCTCATTCAGAATGAGATATGCATTCAGAATAGGATATGTTTACAAATATGAGTGCAGAGAAGTGCTTAAATTTAGTACCAGAGAAGTACTCATTTTAAGACTAAATTCTTAAAATCCCTGAAAATATAATCAGTTTTACTTTTTAAGGTAGCTTCTGAACTGTGCTGCTTGACATTTCACTCCATTTCAAACAATTTGAATCTTCTGCTTCTAGTCCAGTGTCATTTCCTCAGCCTTTTCAGGTGAGTGGCCTTGCACTTGGAGCCACAAGCCACTTGCTTACACTTGGTGTAGAAATCTCATGATAACTGGAGTAATTTATCTCATGGCATTTTTTTTAGATGTTGTACAACCAATATTTGGCCTTGACATCATTGTGAAGGCTCAGCTCCTCACAAAGGGGTCTGTTGCCTGAGCCCATGGTTCCAGGCTTTAGCTTTTTGCATGGTGCCTGGAATGGTTCTACCCACTTGTACTGGGTGAAAAATGGTTCAAAACAGTTTGAAGATTTTAAGGGCTTCCCCTTTGAGTTGGTTTGGCCCTATTGGTAGAACTCCTTTTTCTCCCCTACAGAAGGATCCGAGGTGAGGGAGGTCCTTGAGAGCAGCACTTCAGGCAGCTCTTGACTGAACCCCAGTAACATCTGTATAGAAACACATGGGTTACATTTTTGTCATTCTCTGAGCAGGAAAGTGGAAGAAAGGTGGTTGACTTTTTTTGTAAATAATTATTACAACATACTGTCTGTGTCCTGCAAAATCCCACTATGTAACTAGGGTTACCTAAAAATCACCTTAAATGTTCAAATATATATTGATACTTCCAACTTTTGAGAAATGTGCCTTATTCTGCTAACTGTATTTCCTCCTGTACTTGGTAGGCCTTCTTTTATAGGTCTTTGTGTATGTATATATTTACAAATGCTCAGTTAGACTAATTAAGATTTCTGAAGGCTTAACCTCATCTTATTAAGCAGAAGATCCTGAGACTTGCTGTGGTGTTAGCTCAGTAGGACACAGGGAAGAGTTCCAGAAAAGATTGTGTAATCTTGCCAAGCAGGGCTTTGCTGTTGAGATGACTTATTCTATAGAGCTTAGGTAAATAGTAATGGGACAGAGATGTTATTCCTTGGAAGAATGGTTTTGTCACATGGCAATAAAATGAATTTTACAATCTGAATCTATAAAGAACTGTTCTGATAATTTTTTATTCAATTGTTCTTAAAATTGTGAAAAGCAACTATGCTTTCAATTAACTGGCAAACAAATTATCTACTTGGCTTAAAACTGGGCACGTTGCAATGGTTCTGCATCAGCAGAGAACACTTCCCTGTGTTTAAGTGAAGGAAACATGTTTCTGAAATAGCATGCTAACTGGAATTACAGAAGTATTAGGGGGACCCTCCTGCCTTGATACTTTCGAATGAGACAGTAAGACAGAGCTGCTGGGTTCAGCCAGAGCCCACTCCCTGTTGATGTCATGGTGTGGTGCCATCTAACAGTGCTAGCTTCTGATGCTGTATCTTTTATTTCATGAAAATAAAAAAAGTAAAAATTCCACTGATGTAATGCCACCTTACAAAACTATCACTGCTACTCCTTCAAATTTTGTACCCCAGCTCTTGAATACATATTTTCTTACAAGAGACCTAGAAGCTCTTCTATTAATGTTAATTATTACTTCATATCTTTTTTGGGGACTGTCTCTTCGCTGCATTAAATAATCAGTGATATCTGTTTTTTAAATATATTTCTTTCATTTGTGAACACTAACTATGCAAGGGTTCCCTTCTCTCATGTGTCCTTGGTGACGGGCAAGAAATTTGGCTTCCCTCAGACAAGGGGTGCAACAGAGGAGGAGGGCTGAGAGCTGAAAGACAGCAGTACCAGATCTTGCTGGGCTTTTGCCAAAGTCATTGCATGGAGAGGCAGAGATTCACTGTGTTGCAGTATCCAAAACATGAGAGGGTAGTGTCGTGCAGATTTTGGGGTTGATTAGTTATCCAGATAGATGATGTCATTAACCTGCATTTGGGTGAACACAGAGCAAATCCTAAGGCAAAGATTTGAGCCAAAATGATGACCTTGTCTGTAGTACTGACCAGACTTTAAAAATAAATCTATAGATCAAAATAAACTAAAAGGGAAGAAAGACATCCTCTTTTATTGCATAATAATGAAGAGCTGTATCAAAATCCATAAATTAGGCACAACTTTAAAATCACATATAATTTCAATTACAGCCATCTGTTTCTCCTTAGGAAGAATGAAGTGAGGTCAACAACTAAACATTTTACAACCATAAAGATTCTGGGATGCTTTTTAAGCTATATACATGTGATTTGTAAGAAACCTATTTATATGTAAAACTTCTTATTTGAGCATTCATTGCTTTTATCATGCAAACACCAAGGTTTTTTGGAAGCTACAGGCTTCGAAGTGAATAGACATATTTCAGCCTAATGTTGCTCTAATTTTTTTTCCCCACTTTAACCCTCTGGTATTTCTATTATCATGAAGAAAACTATCAGCATACCTTTAAATTGAAAATGTGTAGATAGGAGGGAGTAGAGCGGCAGAGATTTTCCTCGAGACAAGTATCCAAAAGGTTTGAGCCCTTTGACAAAAATGAAAATTAAAGCCTTAACAGAGGTTTTTGGGACAAGACTGGCAAAAGAGGAGTGTTATATGCTGGGACTCAAGGTAGAAAATGATTTAAATATTGAATTATGTATAGTCATTTAAGTGGCACGTACCTTTCCTTCTCTTGCATAGGACTGTCCACAGCATTGAACAGTACATTCAGCTGTGGATGTCATCTTGTGACCTGACAAGGGTTATGTCCAAAATGCTTATGTCATTTGGCAAGTGATTTCAATAAAGTTGATGACTTTATTTTGTTAGAATAAAAACATTATAAGTAATGTAGAAGGGCATTATACATTCATCCTTAATGTATGATATAATGTATTCACCCTCCTTGACCTGCAGACTTTTTGAATTCTTCAAATATGAAAAGGTGAGCAAAGACTTAGGTAAGCTTGTCCAACAATAAATCAAAGGAAAAGAAAGCAGAATTACAGAATCACTTCAAATACTTCTTCATAAAGTCTGCACGCACAAATACAAAGCAAAACACTGACCTAAATGGTTAATAACAGGAAAAGTCTGTTAATACCTGTTGTATAAAGCCTAATCTTTACAGTTGTTAACAGGAACTGGAGTGCATGCATAAAAAACACTCTTCACAGCAATGCTGTTATCCACATCAATCAAGATAATCCCACAGTAAAACCTTCCTAAAGAGGAAATGTGGCATGTTTGGATAATGTCAATGATTAGAAAACACATCCCAGAAAATGCCATGCAAAGCAAGTTTAAATATTAATGAACACTTTCCTTTTCAGCTGAGAGTCTCAAATTATTTACGTGGACCTGAACTCTGATTTTGGTTCCAGATGTGAAACAAATAAATTCATGTGTATTTGAAAGCAAAGTGTAATTCTGAGCTGTAAAACTTCACAGCTGCTTTTTCAGAGAGTATGAATACTTGGTCTGCAGAAGGGTAAATTGAGTCACAGAACGGGGAGATGATTTGTTGAATGTGAACGCAGTGAACCAGAGCCACCTAATAAACCTCACTATCCCTTATTACTGCTTCCTCCTTCATGGCTCAAGGAAACACACTGCTGGTTCAAATTCACTCTTTTAGGCTGACAATGTATTTGATCCATAACTCAGAGGAGACAATTTTATGGTTGAGACCATGCTATAAATTATGTCCCTGGAAGATTTTCATGGGGTGTATGGAGTGTTCTGGAGAAATCATTGAAAAAGGCAGAACTACACACTAAACCTCTGTGAACAATTGTGCTCTTATTTTCTGCTCTAGATTAACGCTAATTGAATATGATTCTCACTGGCAGGTTGACACTCTTTGCTAATCACTTGTGAAAATACAACCCATAGCTCTCAAGAGCTGTTTCTCTATTGTTTCTCAGGACAGTCAAACAATAAGCTCTCCTCTTGTATCTACAAGTAAGGTGGTATTAAAAATATGTAAATGAACCGAGATTATCTCAACTACTTTTAGATGGCTGTAGTTTCAAGGTCTGGATCTCAGCTGGCTCTTGTGATTTCACTTGACTGAAGTATATTGTCCTGTGAAATGCCTTTTCCTCTCTGCTGCCTATAGCAGGGATGGAATAATGCAGACACAAATGACTGTTGTGGCTATCTTAAGCTAGTGAGCTGAGTCTCACCTGAAGTTAAATCGAACAAGTCATCTCTCAGCAGAATGCTTAGCAGCATCTTTGAACCAGCTGGAGCAGTGCAGCAGTCAAACCCTCAAAAAAACAATGGGTGTGGAAGAAGCACATAAGTGCGAATATCAAGTTGTAGAAGTAAAATTCACACCTGCATAAAAATTGCATAAAAGCCTGTGTTTCAATAATGTGGTGATTAGGTTTCCTAAATGGAACCTGGAGAAGTTATAATTATGTTTGATCAGAAGAATCACAATGTCAGATGAGAGCTCATGAGCTCTTGGTTCAATTCCACTGCATGAGACTGTGTGACAAAGGAAACAACTGAGAACCTGTATAAGCAGTTAGGTAGCCTTACCTAAGCAAGGGGGTTGAGGGGGTGGGGGCTGTAGGTTTCACTGGTCAAAGTAGAATGACTTGTCTCTGACTTCTTACTGGAACCAAAGTGATGAATTAAAGAATAATTTAAAATAAGATAGCTTGTTTAAGGAATAAGTGTCCTACCAGAGAGCTTCTAAACTGCAATTAAATAGGTTTTTTTTTTTTACAAGAAACCCCCCAACAACTGTGACTTAGAATTTGTATGGTGCCTTAAACATTAAAACAAAAGAAAATTATTCTGTCAGTAGACTGAGATGTAGAAATACTGCTCTCACTTTGTGGTTCTCATAATGTTAAACAGTGATGAATACATAGTATGTGCTTGGTCTAGCTGGTTGCACTAGGATGTAAAAGCCCCCATACCTTCAAGAACATTCAAAGTCTGAGGGTTTGTGATGGGGTTATAGGGATCATGTATAACCACTTCTCATAAGTGGGAGTGGGTGTGAAAGGTAGATCATGTCTTGTACTCTGCTTTGGTTGACCTTCCATGTTTTCCATGGAAATGCACTGGGCAGGGATGGGGCAGGTTCACCTGCCCTGGGCCACCAGGCAGCATTTGCCATACTGTGACACTTTCAGCGTCCAGAGGTGATGGGCTGCATCCAAACTGCCTATGGGGAACAGTCTTCACCTAACTCACTGCATCACAGATGGAGTTGTCCAGAGAGTGCCAGCCTGCCTGTGCCAAAGGTGGGGTGAGGGCCATTTTAATGGTTTCATGAACTGCAGAGAGAGAAATTCTTGTGAGTGGGAGTGGTCATTGACACCTCAGTTTACAGAATAGCTACACTGCTGGTGAACTGAGATTTCTGGTGGTGTCTCTTGTTGAAAGATCCTTTAGGAAATGAAGCTATTATGAAATGAGTGGAAACGTTTTTACTCAAGTGTCACTGTTACTTAATCATAGTAATTATTGGTTGTGGTGGTTAATGACTGGATTAAAGGTGAGGTAGAGGCTTATGAATAATGAGAATTTTAACTGTAGATGGATGCTACTGAATAGATGGGGATGTACTTGCTCTGAGAAACAGAGGACACAAAGAATGTGACAAAGAGAGGTCACAAAAGGACCACTAAAACAAAGGACATTGTTGTTCATGGACAACAATTTACATAGGAAGGAAGAGAACCCATGTGTCTCTTTTCAAGGAGGAGAGTTGAAACAAGCAAAAGGAATTTATTTTTATTTTTTTTTTCATAAAATTCATAATTAAATTGTGGAACTTGATGCCAAATGAATGGGTGCTCCATGGTGGATAGGCAGTTTGGGAAATCCTTAACCTTCTGACTGCCAGAAGCAGTGAGGCTTGCTGAGAAGGATCAGCCTGTCCTTACCTCACTCCCCTGTCCCCTAAACATCGGCTATAGACTGCAGTTGGAGGCAGGATTTTGTGATTTCAGCCTAACCCAGCATGACAATTTCTCTTTTTCTGTGCCCTGGATCATCTGTGTGGAGAGCAGAAAGGGACCAGGCAACACTTATGACAGCACTTTATTATTTTCCTTTATCACCTGCTTGTCAGCAGCTCTGAGATGGTTTCAGTCCTCAACAGAGGAAAGGAAGCGTTGCAAGAGGCATTGACTCTGAAGCACTTGTTTGCCTCATTATGCTAATTCCTCCATTATCTCTGGGGTAGTGCATCATCTTGCTCCAGGTGAATTTAGATAAGTCCTACATTCAGCCCTTAATTCCATTGTTCTTGAGTCCTCAGTCGGTAGAACTGGGATGCTGTCACAAGAGGTAATGATGGCAAATACGCCATCTGTGAGATTCTCAGCTTGTATTACGATAAAGGCCATCAAATGAGGTAGAAGAATTCTCCATGACATTGGTTTCTAGCTACTGTGCCATAATAGGTAATCGAGCAATAAATCATGCAGTTGGTCCAGTGTTTATGCACTCAGGCACCAAAAGCAAAGAACTTCAGTCTCATACCTTGGAGCTTAAGTAGGTGCAGCTGGACTGACGCTGCTGATGGAGCGAGGCTTTTTCATAGACGCATCACTGCAAACTGTGGCTGTGACCTCTGCATGTTTGGCCACTGTAATTTTTATTCAGAAACGTGAGATGTGTGAAGGTGGGAATCTCAGGCTTTGCTTTCCCCAGTTGCAAAGTACAAATAATTTTCATTTTGCAGAATGGTGTGATTGTTTGAGTTACTTGGAGATTTATAGATCAAAGGCATCATAAAAGCACAAAATACTTCTGTGTTCAGTAGGTACAGCGTGAAGGATCTGTGAAATGGTGCACAGAGAGTTAAAAGGGGAAAATGGAGTTTTGAGCAAGTGCATATATAATTTCTATAGGCTTCTGCCATTATCCTGTGAGGCAAAAGTATCGCCAAATTATTAAACTAATTACAGATATTAAAACAAGTATCAGTCTTCAAACCCCCAATGCCTTTTTTCTTCCTTTGAAGGCTTTTTATTATTTTTTATTACTGTGGACACGTATAAAATCTTTTAATTTGAATAATTTAGAACTTTGCGTTTAATTTTATTATTTTTCTTTTCATGTTACTGCAGTGTTGTCTGTGAGCTTTTAATTGATTTTTTTTTGTTGTTGTCAAACACTTTGAAACTTCTGAAACTAACTGCATGAAAAGAATAAATAATGACACAGTCATAAGGAAAAAACAACAATATTTTATTAAAGAGAATCCTTCACAGAATTAAATTCTGTGATTTTTAGTAGTTTCTGAGCAATTACAATAGCATTAGTACCAGGTTCTTACGAAAGTAACATATCTGTATCTATAGAGCAGGCATGGAAAATGCTGCAAATACATGCCTTTGATCTAAATGACAGAAATAAATTTGCTAAGGACACGGTAACATTAAGCATGTTTAAACTGACCCATATTGCTTGAAGTGCAGGTAGAGTATTTCTCCTTTTGATCAGGCCATTTGATTTAAAGTATAAATGAAATTATGGGCATAATACATGTAATTTGGCACATTAACTCTTACAGATGTAGGCTAATGTTTTATTTGCATATATCCCCCAGGTTTTTTTTTCCCTGTTCTGCAGTTAAATCTATCACGAGTTTGCAGGCATGGCTTGCTGCTAGACATGGACATGAACAATTAAGTTTTCAGTCAGACCGACAGCGAGAGACTCCGCTCTGGCTGCGTTTGCTAAGCCTTTTGGTAGCTGCATTGATAAGGCAGGAGGAAGTTCACGCGTGAGAAATCTGAAGTGACGATGCAAATCTCATGCTTGACTGGTATTTCGTTATCTAAGAACAGGGTGATCCTGAGTGGCATCAGAGTAGCTTTACTTCTGGGGTAGACGAGTGCCTCTTAGAAGTATCCTAAATCCTTTGGCAGACTTAGGACTGTCTTATCGTTACGGGGAACTCAAATTTGTTAATATTGTTATTAGAGTCACTGTTTCATGGAGTTTTAAACAATTTTTTAGAAAGTGTTCATTAATAGTCAAAGCGTTATTTAAGAAGTCATAAATTTTTTTTTAGTCTAACATTCAATCCAACACATTTTAGTTGCTTTCCATAGATTTGGAGTTTCAGATGTGCTTTCTAGTTTGAAGCAATCATACACACTTCAATCATTATGTTAAAACATGAATATAAAAATAACCTCAAACTTGCATTCATTTTCTGTCCACGTATCCAGAGGCTCCAGGATTCTAAAGTAAATCACACATAAAAATGGAGATATGCATTAAGTTTTTTAGTTAATTGTCCAGCTACTGCAACTGATTTTGAGCAGGGACTGGTTTGTTTTCTCCTTGTTTGAATAGTACAAGTGCTGTGCGTCTAGATTTCTGTACAGCTATAATATTTTTAACTCCCTGGAGAAGGGGGGCAGGTTAACTCTAAGCAGTACAGACAATTGCATGATATTTGAAGATGCCTCCATCATCTGACCTTTTAGTTGATCTCTTCTGAACTGCTGCTTACTTGTTGAGATGCACAGCTAACACGGTGAGATTCTGAGGCTTTTCATTTTCCCATGTTGTCAGAGCACTCACCGTACCTTCTTCTAGGTTTAAGCTTAAACAACTAGATTCAGAAGTTTGTCTTTTCCAGGCTTTTTATGTAGTCTGCGGAGACTGGGATGCTCCTCCAGAGGATAATTCAGGACAGGAATCTCTTGTGACCAGCTGACTAAAGAGCATAGAGAGTCCAACCTCATACTTGACTAAGTGGTTAAGCTGGGTAATGCTGAGAAAATTATCCTTCTAGCAATTCCAGCGCTAATTAGGCTGCAGGGCTGTTACTTTTCTCCACCTTTTCACCACCCTTTGCTTGTGTGTATGGGGTGCGGTGTCTAGGTGCAATATTAAATTTTGTAGACCTTCCATATTAGAAATCTGTGCAAACACTCAAGGTTAAGAGGATATAGCCTTTGTCATAACAATTACACGGACACTCATTAGCCTAATGAAGCCATGGCAGTGTACCTATGCAATGGTGCTGCAGCAGTGTCAATGTGAGATTGTTGTGAGAATATTTTGAATTATTATGTATTAACAATATGCAGCCCCCAGGGAAATACAAAGCTAATATTAGAAATACAAAACTTGCCCAAAACCACGTTGCTAAGAGAATACCAGAATGATACAGGAAAAGACACTTTTGTAAGACGAGTTGTAATTATGGATCATAAGATACTGTCTGTCCTCTGTTCTTAAATGCATAATTCATTACTAGAACTCCAGTAAGTTTTTCAATCAATAAAAAACACACTGAAATTGGAATTTAGGAGATTATCAGTACAAGGAATTTGATGAACAGCCATGGTTTTTCAGTCTCTTTATCTTATATTCAGAGAGGCAGGAAGAAGTTCATGTAACTTAGAAAATAAAATCTCTCAGGTGGAAATACACCTATGTTATGGGATGGTATGGGTAGATACAAAACTTAGAGTAAGCAAAATTTTAGGTGGGCTTTAATTTAACGGTCATGATAATCTGAAATCTCATCACATTTAGACTGAAATAACGCTGCATATGTACTCAAAGAAAGCAAGACAACAAACAGAAACCAAGGAAGCAAAGCTCTGAAATACGTAAGGTCTTTAACAATTGGAGGCAAAATTTAAAGTGGTTTTTCAGTGAAGTATTTGCTTAAGACTCTTCGCAGGCTGAAAGAGTTTTCATACTGGTTTTATTGGTTTTCAGTACACAGTGATATTCAGAAGACCACAGTCCTTGCTCAGAGTTTGTTGTATGGCAAATGCATGCCACAGAGAGATAAAATTCTAACAATAAATGTGCTCTGTCCTTGTTTACTGTTTAAGCAAAACTGATGATAAGCCTCTGTTGTGAGATTAATGAAAGACATATCAGCTGCAGGGTTAATGATTTCCTTGATCAACAAAATGTTTGCAGTGATCTGGGAAGGAAGATGTGGATAGTGAAGCAGATTAATTAAAACCTTGGAAAAGGTTTTCTAGAAGTTTGTTGAAATGCATGAACTTTTGCCTTGGTATTTTGAGAAGCATTGATTGTAAAAATGTTTCCTTTCATAACCTAAAATACTGTAAATATTAACTGATTAGACTGGTCAAACATGAACTGATTAAAATAATGCTTTACGGTTTCAAATCAGTAAGTTCCTTCTCAAAAAGAACTTGAAAATGCAAATATAATTTTAAATTTCTAAGAAGTAGAATCTAAAGAAGAATCTAAGAAGAAGAATCTAAAGGAAAAATGTGGCAGGCAATGGGTGGGCTTCTCTTTGCAGTTAAGATTGAATGGTTTGAATATTTCCTGAAAGTCTTCAGAAGTCTTCTGAAAAGCTTCAGATGTCAAAATAGAAACACCTGAAGGTCTATTATGAAAATAATAGCTCCTGTAGTCTGTGAACTTCGCAAAAGAGAAATGCCTTGTTCATCTCCAATGATATGGAGCTGATGGATTCCACTGGCACCCAGCCACTTGTGTGACGTGACTAGATAATAAGGGCTGTTACGAAATCCTCTGCCTATTCAAGGACCTAAAAATGAACTTTGGATCAAAGGCCAAGATACAAGGCCAAGCATCCAGAGATGGATTCTCTGCTGTTTTTAAGAACTCTTGAGAGAGTGCATCTATGCATGCAATTTACCTATGCTCTTTGCTTAAGTGGTAAAGTCTTCTGTTCTCTTTAGTGAACAAGGGGGTACATATTCCTGTAATTTTTAATATAGGCTTAGAAAATGTAACTGACAGTGATAACCTCAGTGAACCATCCTGGAGATGACAGGTATTCATTAAATAATAACCATTCTTTGTAGTGCATTAGCACGAGGAACCTTAGCAATGGACAATGAAGCTGTTCTGCCGGATAGAAAAAACCCTCTCTTGGCACAAAGACCTTCCAATTTAAATTCTCAACATGACACAACAGTTGGATACAGAAGATGAGAGAGCAGGTAAAAATGCTATAGGGGTTCTTTTGGTAGTATTTCATATTCTTTAGCTAGTAACATACAGATCTTCAAGAGTATTCTGCAGATTTTAAAGTAGGAGACCAGATTAAAGAAAAATCTGGTCATGGATTTCAAAGAGCAGCTCAGCCTGCTGGATTCATTGTATTGACATGAGATCCAGTAAAAAAAAAAACCAAGCTCTTGTGTATTAACTGAGCAAATATTTCATTCTGACTAATCAGAGTATTGTTTTACAAACATGAAAAAAGCTTGCTAAAGCCATGCCATTCATTACTATCATTAAAAATATTGGTATTATTTCTTTGGAATAATTACAAACATAGCAATTATTCATAAGATAATTGGGTAGGATTAAAAATAAGCACATACAAAGCTATTCATCAATTAAATAAATCAGCCCATGCTATGAAAACTCCATGGAAAGATACCTTAGAGATTTAGTTAATATCAAGGCACTAATTATTACAGGAACACTTATTGTTGGACACAGTGAGAAGGAAATCTTAGAAGTATTTTCTAGATAAGACTAGAGGCTTGTTTTCTTTTTAAATTACAGATAAAATAGTATGCAATAGTAGCAAGACATTCAGTGATTTAATTTTTTTAGAGTGATTTTAATATATCTCTGAAAGGAGAGATTATCCTGTATAATAGCATACAGGCATAGGATGAAAATGTCTGTCGTGTCCCACTGACCCATCCTGTTCCACCAAAACCCAAACCCTCCACCCTTTAATATTGAAATGTTACATTTTGTAGCTCTGTTTAGGCTATTTCTCACCTAAAAATCCAGTGGCTTTGGAAAAGAAAGAGGCGCGGGTCTCTTCCACCAAGAGCATCCAAGATAAATAGTTACAACTGTAGGCATTGAAGCAATGTTCAGATGTCCCCAAGTCAGCTTTAAGAAAAAGACTGTATGGCTGAGGTAGTATGACAGGGAGCATGAGAAAGCAAACTGGTTTTACTAGCCTGGGTGGTCAGGTGACACCAGACTGACCAGACAGCCTTTAGCACCTCAGAGCACTGCTGTGCCTTGCCAGCGTATCAGTGTGCTCAGAGATGTTGGGGGAGTTGGTGCTGGAAGTGGCACCATGCAACAGATGAGCAGAGAGGTAGATAAGGAGAAGCCAAGAGGCCCCTGCAGCCTGCCTGCGCAGTGTGATCCATGGACCCACACAGCCTTTGGGGCTGCCAGTGGCCTGGAGGTGCCTCTCTGTCCCCCAGGGCTTTGCAGCTCCTTTGCAGTCTCCAAGTGTGACCCAGACCCCAGTTAAAACCAGTCCACGCGAGTCTCTCTGCAACCCTCCTGACACACTGGGCACTGAGAAGCTCCCAGAGTCCAAACTTCTTGTGCTGAGCAGCCTATGAATAGAATTACACATTCATTTTAAATAAAAACCAGCTCACTTACCTGAGCAAACAGAAGACTAAGCTGGAAAGTCAGGGAGCTTACTTTGCTTTGTAGGTTATCCTCATTATCATTGCAGGGTTAGTAAATTATAAATATCCACCCATTAGAAGAAGAAAAGTCGTACTTTAAACACGAGCTCTGCTCTTTGTGCTGGGCTTACTCTTACTTTACTATTCCTAACCCTGTATACTGTAGCATTTCAAAGTAAAATGTGTTCACAGTTCATGCAGCTTTACAAAGCAGGATCTCTGCTGCTACATCTCATCTGCTGCTTTACTCCTCTGGGTATTCTACTGTATGCAGCCTCTAGACTGAGAGAGACCAAAATTAGAGGGAAATGTGTCATTTCCCCTTATCCTTCCTCCATCTCGGTTTTCATGGGAATGAAAGACAACTGCTTAACCTAGAAGGCCTGTGGCATGTGTGTGTTTGAGGGAGCAGGGCTGTGAGGAGCGCCTGCAAGCTTTGCTTCCCTGCAGCACGTGCATCAGCAAAGTGTCTGCCATGTGAAGTATGTGTTCTCTGAAAGGTCTGCAAAGTTACTGATATATGTCTAAACAGGGATATAAATAGAAAAGCAGGATTGGTAATGTGTGCAAGCTTTATTTGGGGGGGAAAAAACCCACAAAAGGGACTGAGAACAAAAAGAGCTTTTCACTGCCTCAAGTCTGATGCTGGCCAGGGTCCAGACACATCCCTACTGTTCGCTGAAATTAGAGCTGCATGAAGTCTACCCAAAGTTGTGTCTGGTTGCCTGGACCTTGGACCTCTCTTGTGAGAGCTACAGGCCATCCAGGTTTGGGAGTATCTGTCTTATGTCGCTCGTTTTGTACACCAGTGGCTAAGAGACAGTACGATATAAGAGCAGTTTTGTGATCCTAGACAGCCTGGAACTGTGCCCCATGAAGCTTAACTTCTTCAGTGAGAAAAATCCTTCAGTTTGCAATGGTGAACTTGCATTTTCTTTTGCATCTTAAATTTAATAATATTTACTTTAAATATACAGTGGGGAGGAGTTGAGTGTTGTTTTCCAACAATATATATCCCATTTTTAAATTATACAATTTACATAAAGATATTAGACACCCAAACTTCTGTCTTTTTTTTTTATTTGAAGGACTTTTTTTGTTGATGCCTGATAATCTAAATAATGAGAAAAGCAGCAGGTGAAAAATTATTTTATATAATGAAAAATTTGAAAAAAACATTTGGAGATACAGAGCTTGGTTCTTGGTGAATCTGGAGCTACAAAATCTATCCAAGGAATATAGAGCTTTCAGAATAGATTGCAGCAGCCTTAAGTCTGAGGGGCAAATCAAGACCCTACCTGTTGCAATGATTGGCTTTAGCCCATGTTTGTCTTCACGTATTGTGTAACAGACCTGACTTTACTGTGGTAGAATGAGAGCGATTTGAGTTTTGAGTGCTGCAAAAAATGAGTAAACCCTCCGTATCCTACATTTGCTTACTTTACATTTTCCCTTTTTCTTGTGACAAGAAGACATAACTACATAAAATGCCACAGTAGCAGAACACAGGCTTACTGTTGTGTGATGGGATCACAGTCAGCAGTCTTGTCTATACATTTTTCAATCTGAATGTGTACAACTCAAAACACAGGTTTATTAGGATTCATCAATCCCAGTTTATGCAAGGAACAGACAGTTCCTTTATGGTGGAGTCTGCTTGCTAGTCTGTTACACAGCTGGGTATAGCTGAAGAACAAGTAGGAGATAAATTGGGAAGTTTTATTCTTGAAGTAACTGGAAATATCCAAGCAGAAACACACTCCGAATCACAGGCTTTGAACACGAGAATAGGAGGTACAAAGTATGTTCTTCTGAGAAGCACAGCTCTTTAAGACAGCTCCTGTGTCTTTCAAAAGTAGCACACTGGTCACTGCATTTCTTTGAGATCTGTCTTGCTGCTAATAATGACATGAGTTTGTGGGAAGGTAGAAGGATCCTGCCAGGTTCTTGGTTCAGGAGACCCGGACACTATGTTCTGCTTCATCCATTCACCCTACTCCACAACATCCTGCCCCTACACCTTGGGGGCTAGGTGTTTGAGGTCCATTAAACCTCACTGCATCCTAATGTCTGTTTATGTCCTAATAACCTTATTTGTATGCCTGCTTGTACAACTTTTACTTAATGTTTATCATCTCTGTCTGTGAGCTGTTCTATTGACCACTTAGGAGATAACTCATAAATAAGCCATTGGCAATGTAAAATGGTGTGTGCTCTAGGAGTGTTTGTATCTGTACTGCGTATGAAGGGACACTGTATAGGTAGCTTTTAGTAGACGTTTAACTAAATGGTAATAGTTATCTCGTAACTGTTAGCTCATTGCAAGATGATACTACAGAAATCATGAGTTCCTTCAGTTAAAATGTGAAATTGGTAACAAAACTATTAGAAATACTTAGTGCTGTTAATAGTAAGAATAAAGAGTTACGAAAAGAGGAGAAATCCTAACTGTTGTTTCAGCGTCTGTTCTGCCAATCCATTGATATTTCCTGTATTGCATCTTTTAGTATGTTGTCTAAATTCCAAGAGCTGTGACTTCTATCAAAGCCTTTTCAGTAGCCCAGAAGAACCCATTATCAGAGAAAATGTCTTCTCTGTTTTCACTTTGTCCTAACTCTACTGCTCCTAGCTGTACTAGTAGGGTATCATTCCCAATTAAATAGTAATAGTCTTTCTGTTTATGCATTCTGTCCTCTACAAAAATTCAGCATTGTTGCGTTCTTATGATTTCCTTAGGTGTCTACTCTGTTCAGACACAGAGACACATTTTCAACTGCATTATGGCATTCTGTGATGTTTTGTCACAAATAATCCATAAAGCTTTCCATAACAATGTTCCTGTTCCTTGTGGAATGACTAAGTGACTGAGTATGTTTTATATGGTTGAAATGCATCTTCATTTCTTGCAGCACCTTATACCCTTTACTTAGTGAATATAACCTTGATCAGTTGTAAAGCTATTCTGAGTTTCTTACTGAGTTCCCAGGCAACCAAATTGCTGTTTTACCCATGCATTTTCACTAATTCTTTGGATTATACCTCTCTTCTGACTGGCATTTGAAAAACATACAAAACTGATGTCTGCTGAGTATTTCATATACACACAGATCACTCTTCATATATTTTTTTATGAAACAAGATGTGGATTCTAAAGCTGGTGCTGTGAGATAAGGTAAACTTTTATTTTGCAAAGCAATTTTCCCTGTTTCTTTTCAGAATCCATTGTGTGGATTTTGTGGGAAATTGTGTTTCATTTCTGCAGCAGTATTAATATTGATGACTCTGAAAATCTGTGAATAGTCCAATGATAATTCTATATTATCTGTCAAACAAAATGATAGCCACATCATGAGGCCAGAGAGAAGGCAAGTCTTAGAACAGTATAGACTTTTCTCTTTAAACAGATTATATCTTCAGTTCTTCATTTAATTGTTGACTTTCAAAACATTGAGGAGATAGCACAGTAACACACACTATTGTGTTTTCCTAATAGCACAAATTCCTAAACATACTCCTTCAGGAAAGTAAGAATTCATGTCTGGGGTAGAGGCTAAAACTAATTCTGTGTGAGAAAACCAAGGCACTTGATCAAAAGGCTCTCCATAATTAATCTCCTGAATAATCCCTCAATAAAGAGTGTTTTTGTAAATTATACTATATGAAAAGTAGAAATGAGTAAGTTACAATAGAGCTAGTTTATGTGTTGAGTGTTGTGCCTGTGTTTTATTGACATTTTGTTATTGCAGTGTGTCTGGAAGAAAAATACCATTTAGTTCTACTCATAGTGATCCCAGTACCTTAACAAGGTCATGAGATCACGTGCAATCAAACAACAGATCCTTTGAAATGTTGTTGTTGTTCTTATGCACAACAAGTAACGTTTCCAGAAGCAGACAGCTGTCAGCCTAACTGAGACAAAGCGTTTAGTGTGGGAAATCAGAGATACTTGCTCTGAGGTTTTATGGGATACTGCTTATTCTTCAGATCTGATTGAACAATTAAGGAATTGCTGTGAGCTCACAGTGATATTATTAATGTAGCTGATAGCTAAATAAGTTATTAGGGGAACCAACCATTTTCTTAGAGAAACTACGGTATAATGAATGAATTCTACATACTTGGTAAATGATTTATTAAGTTATTCCAAATTATTTTACGAAGTTATCTATAAATTTAATCAGGAAATAAATCAGGGCTATGGCTGTATACTTATGCACTGTAAGCTCTCTTCTTCCCCATTTACAAAGAGGGGAGTGATTACAATTATATTCTTGTCTGAATCTTTTTAAATGATGTTATAATACTGGAATGATTTACAGCACACATCAGCTTGCAAGCTATCTTTGTATACCTTCATTCAGCTCCCCAAATGATGAGCAATCAATGGCCATGGAGGATGATTGGAAGGAGATACCACCTCCTTCAGAGAACATCCCCAGGGTCCTTACAGGAAGAATTGCATACAGACTTTAATTTGTAAAACATGTGTAAAGCTAAAATGAGCTGCTTGAAAACTGTACAATTCTATTAATTTTTTAGAGAAGCATTCTACCTAGGTCAGCTGCACTTGTTGACAGATTTGTTGAAGAAATCTTGTCTCATTTTGTTAAGTCTGCATTTTTCCATTTTCAGTCTTTTTATTAATACATTCCTTACTGCTCCTACACAGCCAGCTACACACTCATATCAGCGATTAGGCTTTTCTCTACTTTTTAAATGCAAAAGATACATTGCCCTGTGTGTTTTCACTTAATATCCCACACATGCTCCTGACAAAATAAAAATGCCACCAAAACCAATGAGCAAAACCCTGGTTATACAAGACCCCTTGAAACATCTGAGAACAGAACATTGAATAACAGAACATAAAGAACAGAACATTGATTTTCTGTAATCCACCGGTTGGGATATCAGCAGAAAGCAGAAACCTACTTTCTGAATTAATTATCTAATTTTCTTTTCCTTGTCCCTGCCCCATTTCATTATAGCTGATTCAATACTGCTCATTTGCATATGCTTGAGCATGAAGTACGCTATTGCCTGGAGAACACGTACATTAAGACTGAGCAAAACCACTCTTCCAGTAAACGCTGTT
>VZTU01030011.1:227629-281551 GCA_013400835.1 Zapornia atra | reverse complement strand
TGGTGCTACCAATGGAGCTTCTTTAGGTGAAGAAAGTACCGTTCTCTGCACTTGTCAGGCAGACACCAGCTGTCACAGTTATTAAAAACATGATTTGAAACTCTTTCCCAGCACAGTATAGTGTGTTGGCAAAGCTGCACTGTATAAAATGTGACTGCAGGCCATCACCTCTTTATCCAGGTGCTCCTTTCCTTCTGCAGCCAAGTCTGCCTATATTCCCAGGCTTTGGTAAGTGCTGAACACAGGCAATGGCTGTGGTTTCATTGCTTCCATGGGAACAGAAAGCACACTACATAAGCAGGGACCTGTGTTACATCATTGACTAACCCCCCTTGTAAAAGCAGGATGAAATAATTTGGAAAAGAATCAGAACTGGCTGAGAGTGGGTCTGTGGCTGTGCAGATCCACTGGTCAGTCCATGGCACTGGAGGGGTTATGGCAAGCACACGTTTGGCCAGAGGCTGCAGCAGCAGCTGCAGTTACTGTTGCTTAGTAGCCTGAGAAAACCTGCTCTCCTCCGGTCGCCACGCATTTCCACTGCACAAAAGCCATTTCTGGGACTGTGTGTATGGATCAGGGTTAACTCTTTTATATTATATAGATGGATTCTTTGGTTTAGTTTTGCCCACTGAGCTAGGACTAGATGATGCGAATTCACCATATTAAAACAGTAATCCTCTTCTGGAGAAAGGGTGGCATATGGGAACTGGGCTCTGCTGTGTGGAACTGACAGATGATTTCTGTTCTGCTTTGCTTGCCATAGTAGAAATCAGAAATGCAGCAGTGTGTGTATATATATATACACACACACACACACATATGTATATTCTTCTCCCCCTGCCCCAGTCCCTCAAGAAAATGTCTGGTGGGGAGAATTTGCTGTATGTATTGAATTCACATGTTATTCCATAAGTAAATCTGCCCTGAGCAAGTGAGAGGGCATTGCTTGTCTTACAGTCATTCATTTAAAATACTGTGATCGTCATAGAACAGTTAAATTTTTACAAATACTTCATGAAAAGGTTTTCTAATCTTTGCTGCAACTACTTTAATAAATCTGTTACTTGGAGAAAAGAAAGTGGTGTCTCCCAGGACAAAGTCCATCTTAGACAACAAGGCAACATCCTTCTAGCATCCTAACAAGGTACCCTCCATATAAACCCAGTAATTGTGATGAAAGGGAAAATTACAGGATATAGATAAAATTGAATAGCTGAATGATATCAAGGGCACCCCCTTAATTATTAACATTTGCAGCTTTTTGCAAGTGCAGTAACATTTTTTCCTTACTTTTTCATGTTAACGAAAAATTTTCCACTTTGACCCATCTGTAGCTCCCACGTGAGCAGCACACAGCACTCTTGGATAGATGGCATGTGACAGCACTGGGAGATTCATTGTGGAACAAGTTTGAAACATACAAAAGAGATCCACAGTGCAGATGGAGTGTTAAATTCTGCTTTGCAGTTGTAATTGCATCAAGCGATTGTTTCTCCACTATGCCTAATAATGTGTTGCTGTAAAGCTCTGTCTTCTTTTCTTTGGCTATCAGATATAGGTCACAGCTTTAAAGTAGCAGATGACTGAAGGATTCCTGGCTTTCCTGCTGCCTTTTACACTGCAGTGTTTGGTCTAGAAAATGAATTTTGCATGTTTTGCACGAGTCATGCTAGGATCATGCTTCTGAATCTGTGGCTTTGAATACTCCCTATGAACACTTCTGCATGGTATCTTGCACACAGACATGCTTGTGCTTTCTGGCTTTAGGTGAGTTCTGGGTTGCAAGCTATGCTGCTGTGCAAGCATAATGCTGGACTGCGGTTCTGGTTTCAGCAGGGATAGAGTTAATTTTCTTCCTAACAGCTGGTATAGTGCCGTGTTTCGGATTTAGGATGAGATAATGTTGATAACATGCAGATGTTCTAGTTGTTGCCAAGCAGTCAAGGACTTTTCGATTTCCGATGAGGAGGTGGGGGGAGACCAAGAAGCTGAGAGGGGACACAGCCTGGACAGGTGACTCAAACTGGCCAAAGGGGTATTCTGTATCATAGGTATTCTGTATCATATGACATCATGCTCTGTACGTAACTGGAAGTTGGCCATAAGACAGTGCAGCTCAGGAACTAGCTGAGCAATATCTCTTGGTGGTGTACAGTTGTGCCATGCATCACTTGTATATTATCATCTCATCTTCTGTCCCACTAAACTGTCTTTATTTCACACCATGAGTTTTCCTTTTTTATTTTTTTTTTAAATTTATTTTCAATTCTCTCCCCCATCTCTCTGTGCAGGGGGCAGTGAGTGAACAGCTATGTGGGTGTTTTAGCTGCCTGCTGGGTTAAACTGCAGCAGTACAAACTGCTTCCCCTTAAGTCAGATTTAGCATCAGGCTGAGTGGTTATGTGGCTTTTAGTGAAACTGCCTTGTGGCTGGCTGATGTGGAATATGGAAAAAAGAGTTTATATTTGTTATGCATTATGCCAAACATGCCTTTATTTTGATGCTGATAATGGCATATTTTCAGTTACCTCCATACATCTGGATTTAAGATCTTAGTTACAGGCATAAAGGCATGAAAACATCAGAATGTGAAAATCCCAGGCTGTTTCTGGGATATTGACTCTTTAAGGCAACTTTGTGTAGATTCTGGTAAGGCACACATCTGGATTTTTATTGCAGTTACCTGTCACTGAGATTTTGCTTGAATCTGGGCAAGTTACTCATCACCAGCTAATAAAACATCAGCCATCAGGTGCAGGAGCTGAGGCAGAACTTGAAAGAAAAACCGCAATCATGCAATTAACAGCAGTACCCTTTTGTCTAACTGGAAATGCAGAAGTCCCACCAGGAGTCCTGTTTGCCCCGCAGTCTGTATGGAACACCATGTCAGAAAAGGGCTGATACCCATGTCTGACATTCAGACAAGCACTGCTACAATAGCCTGTTGATATTAATCCATCCCTTTCTAACCACTATATGTATTTGCACCTGAACTTAGTTTTGCCATTTCCAAGTCCCTAATGTCATGTTTATGATTTAAATAACCTACTTCTCATTTTTTTCTCTTAAAGTACTATGCATAAGCACAATATTATTCAATATATTTTAATGAAAATGAAATGTATCCTTCAAATTCTGTGAACAAGACAAACGTCATGCATGGCTTTGAGAAGAAAATTTAGCAAGTGGTAACTTACAGGAAGTGGCAGGAAAAATGTCTAAAATACTAAAATTATGTATTTTTCCAAATGTTAGATGTTCCAAAATCACAAATTCAAATTTTATTTTTGCAATATTGAAGTCAAATGTAAATTTCCTGTGAGAACATAAATTATTTTGGAAGTCTGTAATCACAGTGCTGTTGGTTGTCAAGGGCACATATTAGGTGGCCTCAGAACTGATGAAAACTCCTGTCTGCCACCATTAAATATTTATTTTCACCATTAGTTATTAAAACCAAAGCACAAGAACCTACCTTATATATACTTATACACATAAATATGCTTTTATGTACTTAAGGCTTATATGCAATGTGGCAATTGAATGAAAGCATGTCAGCCAAAAGTGCCTGCAATTCCCCAATAGCATTCAGTATATATCAGCATTAACTATTTATACTGTGTTAGCACCAGTGAACCCTATCTCTAAACTAACAGAAAAAGCCAAACCATGAAATGTGTGTTTAACACACAATGTCTTTGTTTAACATTTTCCTTGAAAAAATTCTGTATCAGCAGGCAGCAGAAAAATTCATTATCAATAAATGTTATGCAGAAATAGCACAGCACAAGAATCAGTTTCTCAGTCTTATTAGACTGAAAGTGAAAAAACCTGATCTGTGAATAAGTTGAATAGAAATAGCTTGGTTGTAAAAAATAGTTGAATATTTATGGAATATTAACACTTTTGCAAGAATATAAGAGGCTGTACAATCATTTTATATTTTATTTCTGTAATTTGAGTCTGAAAAGCTGTCAGGTGGCTTGCAACCCCTTTGTGATCATGTGATAGTGCTTAGAAAGCTGGTAAAATCAACCATTGCTAAAGTAAATGGGGAAGAGCCTGTGAACAGTGGGAATGCAGATGCAAACTGTCAACAGGTGTTCACCATAGAAAGGGAACAGTAACTGAGTAATTATTCTTTGGTATAGATAAATATTTGACTGTACAGTTTGCATTATCATTAGTGAAAATAACTGAGGATTTAGCATTTGATGTTAAAAAATTATGTCTATCAATGTTGCCTGCACAGCAGAGGGATGCCAAACAGGCATGCTGCTTAGACATACCCTCGTACTCTGGATAGTTTTTAGCACAGTATCTTAAATGACAGTGCCAGAAATAGATATTTAGCTCTACAAATAGTCCAAACTCAAGTCTTTCAATAGTTTTAAATAATTAAACTTTGATAACTTTGATAATTCTGTAAAAAAATCCATTTGTGCTTTAATAATTTGGTAACATAATCTATGAAGTTTTCCATATTTTTCCAAAATCCCAATCTGTGTGTACTATAGCCCTTTTAATTAATGTTTTATCCATAAATTCTCCAATGACTTAGTCATTCAGATTGGATTGAAACTTATACCTCATTTGTTTCATAGCTGAAGCTTGGCATCTTAGTAATGCCTCAGAAACTCTAAATAAATCAACCCTTTCCAAGTTCTCTGTGGTCTAATCACTAGAGACATGCTTTATGTTAAATTAAGCCACATTGCTCTACTGTTTCTTCATCTTGTAGAATAGCTCAAAATGTCTCTACAGCCTCAAAATCTCAGAAAAATCTTTTGTGACTTGGACATAAGAAGGTGTCTGAGTAGAGGCTCTCCAGACAGCCTTGGTATGATTGTATCCAAATGGTAGCAGACAGGAAAGCAAGAAGCCTTAGCCCTATTCCTACCAAACTCTGTATCTAGAGTGGAAATTGTATTGACTGTAGATGCACACAATCCTGAGACAAACAAGAGCAGTGTCTGCATCCATGAACGTTCTGCAGTGAGTCACTAAAGCCAGCCAAGTGATGAAAGCCCTTTCAGGTACCTGAAGGAAAGAGATCAGTAATAAAGGTGTTGCTTATCTGAATACTTTCAGGTACCAGAGTCTTGTCCTGCAGTATTTTCTAAGAGAAACTCAATTCCTCCAAATAAACTATGTCCCCCTAAAAACATAAGAATTCTTTATTTTCAGGAAATTTATCCATTACTTTATTTCTTGTCAGTTGTGGGACTGAAATGGAGACAACTTCTTTGATGATTTTGAATGAATGAATACCTCATCTAAGCTGCTGGAGGCTTCATTCTGCACCATGTGAGCTGGAGGGGATGTGAGGGGATTCAACTTTTTAAAAGGGCAGATAATGGCAGGACAAGGGGGAATGGATTAAAACTAAAGGAAGGAAGGTTTAGATTAGATATTAGGGGGAAGTTTTTCACAGAAAGAGTGGTGAGGTGCTGGAACAGGCTGGCCAGAGAGGTGGTGGATGCCCCGTCCCTGGAAGTGTTCAAGGCCAGGTTGGATGGGGCCCTGGGCAACCTTGTGTAGATCCAGGCCTGGAGGTTGGTGGCCCTGCCTGTGGCAGGGGGGTTGGAGCTCTGTGATCCTTGGGGTCCCTTCCAACCCAGACCATTCTATGATTCTATGATTCTCCCTTCTACCTGAGCTCTCTTTGTACTGGGTGTTGAATGCAATAAGCAGCTTTGGAACTTGGACATGATGTGTCTTAATATCAAGAATTTTTATCATAGAGAAGTACGGGATGCACCCATTTCAGCAGGTGTGACATCAGCAAAGGACACATACTTAAGAAAGATACCTGCATTGATTGCAGAGGGGAAATGTTGTGTAGCCCAGCAAAATTCAGCTGCCATTCCCAGGGAGTTCTAACCTGAGGAGAGGCTTTATGATTTAGGTGCTGAGATCTACAAAAGAGGAAGTCAGCTTCCAGTGAGCTGTGGAGCATGGAGCTGTGTATTCCTTGAGGCAACAGATCGCTGTAGGTTAAGGGAGCTCTTTAGTGATTTGCTTTGGTAAAAACTGTTACTGAACTAAAAAAGTTATTTATCCAAACACTTGTAAATCCATGAAAAGCAAGGCATTCCTTCTTTGAAGTAGTACTTTAAAAAGCCCATGGCATTTTACATCCTAACATCTCAAATGTAGCTTAATTACCAGAAATTGCTTAGAATCTCCCTTCCCACTGTGGACAAATGGGTGTCACCCTGCCCAATTTTCAGTAGTACCCCTGAACTGCACTGAAATAGAATTATTTCTAGATTTCATCTACCTAAAATGAAAAAGCAAACTTGGATTTTGAAAAATCCAAATATACAATAGTGTAGTTTTATCTTTCCCAAGAGTTCATTTATGATGATTGACAGATGCATTTGTTTGGGATTTAAAAGCCTTTGGTAGCATAACATCAATATAAGCACTTATTTGGCAGAATGTAGCTTTCATGTGTTTTTCATTACTGTTATTTGCCTTCCTGCCCTTGCAGAATGCTTTCTGGATACAAATTCTAATGATAAATAGAGAACTGTGACCAATGACAAATTACGTGTCTAAAAAGAGGGAAAATATATGAGGGAGGTGATATTTTTGTTACTGCTTAATACTTAATTTTACTGTTCTTTGAATAGGCTCATTTATCTCTCTAATGACAATAATTTATTTCTACTATTTTTTCTGCATCTAATACACCACTTGAGCCACAGAAATGTTTCCTGGTTTGACGTAAAATTCTACACTTAATTGATAATAATTAAATAAGAGTGTGGGAATGTTTCCTTTCATTCACATTCTAATTAAGTTCAGATTTTACATCAACTATATCACCATCTTGGATACCAGATGGAAATCATTTATGATTCTTAGATATGATCAGCTACTTTATCTATGCTGCAAGAGCAAAATTAAAAGCAATGATTGCACCTATCATCTTAATTAAACAGGTTAAAATGCTACATTTTTAATCACTGTAATGTCAAGATTATGATCACTGTTAAGAGGATAGAAAGTATTAACACCTTCCCAGGAGCTCAAGAGAACCCATAATCTGTTAATGGATTGGTGGCTGAACCAGTGAATATTGATTTGTCTTGGGATATAGATGTAAGATTTGGAGATTGAGAAAGGATGTGGTGCTCCAGAAGCAGCTGTCACTGCCTATAATACGGGCTTCAAATTTATGTGTGTTCATGCTACATATTTTTGTATGTTTTCCTTTTGTTTTATGCTCTCCAGATGCTTGTGCATCTCTTTTTCATGGTTTTTCCATATAATTTCTCCAATTTTCCTTGCCATTTCACCATCCCAGTTCTATCACTCCATTTCTACACACCTTTTCTTACTTTTTCCTCTATCTTCATGTCTTGTTCACTCCCTCCTACATAGTTTCTTACTTTTTTTGCCCCCTTTCCCATCCTCCCTTCCTTACCCTTTTCTCTCATCCAGCTTTTTCAGTCTTCTCACCCTCATTTGCTTACCTTTGCCGCATCTATTTCCAAACTCCCTGCCCCTCTTTCCACAGTGCTCTACTTTGCTGTTCCCTGTCATGCTGTCTCCTGGGTACTGCCAGCCAGCCAGCCTTGCTTAGGGCAAGTGTCAGATGATACAGTAAGCAGAAGCCAGGTGACTAAGCCCTGAAAGTGAAGAGCAATACGACACCTTCCTCTACACTTATGTCTGTCCCCTGTGCTTACCTTACCCCTCTAAATATTACCTGTACCAAGGTCATCGCTGCCACTCTTGACACCATCCCATTTTTGCAGGCAGAAGTGACGCTGAGGAGCTGTCCAAGGTATGGCCGGAGGTCCCATCTGTCCTGTCCTGTCTTTCTCTCTTTCCCCTTCAGTATTTTAGCACTGAACTTTTCAGGAAAGTGGCTGCAGACACAGCCAGGAAGCCTCTCTTCCTCTCATCCTAGTAACTCCACTGCAGTCTGCAGGCAGGTGTCTGTTGATCTGTGACCAGATAATAGAATCCAGGACGCAATCTCAGGGTGCTGGAGTCAGTAGTTGCAGTTCTGACTCCACTTCAGTGGAAGAAGGTAAGGAGCACAGTGGAAAGCAGTATCTCCTTTTGCAAAGTTTGGCAGAAAGAATGTACAATTTCTGCACAGAGATGGAATTACAGACAGATCACCAGTGTCCTCCTTCGCTGATCGTTTGCCTAGCTAGAGTTCTCAGATGTGCAGAGCCAGTGGGCTTTGCTACATGCAATTTATCCCATCCAATTTGCTTGTTTTCAAATGTTTGGGGAATGCATTTTAAATGTGCTTCTGTGCTTTGCTGTCAATAATATGAACTGACACCAAAGAACACTTTCACAATCTGTTGACCTAACCTTTCATTTAGAATATATGTAATGGATATCTGGTGTGTTGAAGATGTGGTGAGAGACATAGGTACAAAGGATCAACTTTTACCTCTCTTTGCTCCAAACAATACTTTGTTTTCATGGGCATTCTCAACTAAGTAATCATATTTCTTGCCTAGAGTATTTTTATCATCTCTTTTAGGAAGCAACATCTCTACACAGAGAATTAGAGAAAGTTCATTTATTTTTCAGTTTGCTTCATTTGTACATCTGAGAATTATTTGTGTGTAGTTAATTTGTTTCTCCAGTGACTCAGTTTTCCCACTTGTTTATGTGGCTCTTTTCAAGAGTAATTGAAGAGGGACTATTCCTGAAACCCAGAAAAATGGGATTATAAAATCACCCTCCAAAAAGCAGGAGGGTGGCATTGGTCCAATGCATAAAACTTTTGTTATTACTTTCATTAACTTTGTTCCATGTTTGGTTTTTGTTTTTTGGCTTGGGTTTTCTTCATCTTTCATGAGCTTTCAATGCTGAAGTTTACAGTTTTGTAAAATGAGGACAATATTCTTTTCAGTCTCAAGGGATGATATGGGGGTTATATAAACCATAATTAAATTCATTTCTGTGAGATCATTAGGAAAAAGTCTCTTCTTGTTACTGTAACTGACTTGTTACTGTTTAAAGATACTGAGTTTGGTACAATTTTTCAGGGACTTCTGAAGATGTTGGAGACCTAGAACAAATACTTATAATCTTTGCCTCTCCATACATTTTTATTACATAGTGAGTCCTCTTGCAGAGGAGCCATGGGGACCCTCTACCTGCTCCTAGAATTTTTAGAATCAGGTGTGATAATAAGAGGTTCACCCCCTACTCCAGCTAATTATGCTGTCACCAGTTGGTAATGCAGCAGTTGTTAGGTACTTCTGTGTCTCCAGGATATCCATGTAATGCATAAAGTTCCTCTAGTTGACAGTGAACCTGAGGCTGTGCCTTCAAAAGTGTATTTTCTGTGGCTAGTATCTTTTTTAATGGAATGACCCTTTTTTAATGCCACAAAGGGATGATTTTTCATGTAGAAATTTCACAGAGAGCAAGAAATATGGGTTTTCCTTTCACAGGTTTGCCTTTGAAATAAACCACATAGGATTATTATATAAATGTAAAAATTTATCAGCTTTTACTATGCTTGAATTCTGAAGTACTTTTTTCCTAAATCTTTTCTGAGTCTCTAAGGAGTTTTTTAAAATGTAAAAGGGGAAAGAAATTATGGTTGCAAAGCACTGATGAGATTTTATTTCAAATGCAGTAGCTATTTTTCCAATTTGTCCCATTATGGAAATGTGCTGAAACAGTAGTGTTAGCAGTCTTATGATCAAATGTCATGGAAATCAGCTCTGAGGAAGATCAGCTTTTGTATTTTGGAAAACTGTTGAATATGGGAGAAATTGAAACTGATTCTTATGCAGTTTGTAACAAAACTTCTAATCACTTGTGATTTATATGAAGTATGTCTAAAGACACACCACTGGCATGTGCAAGAGGGCAAAAAGAATCACATGGATTTGAGGAGAAGTTTGCCACCTTAAGTGTAATATTCCTTTGTGGGTTTTTACTTTAGGAGTTGTGTGGATGATGGGAATAGGAGGGAGGAGGATCCTCACATGGCTCTGTGGATGCAAGTCACAAAGATGTTCAGGTCAGCGCTGCTATCACAAGATCTATAGTGAATAGGCTACTGTGTTTAAAAAAAATGAAAGAGAAAAAAAAAAAAGAAACCAGCATTCCTCTGAGTTGCTTGCTGTTAGTTAATGTACCCCTACAAAGATTTGTAATAAGATACAGAGAGGTGCAGATTATACCTGATATATTGTGGCATGCATTAATTTTTCAGTAAATGCATAAATTAAAAGGAAGTATTCAGAACTGTTCCTCACCCCTGCCTTCTTCTACCTCCTTTCAAATAACCTACTCAACCTCCTGGGAGTGAAATGGTTCTGCAAGTGCCACTTTTGTCTTGAATGTATTTTACAGGAATCAGCACAGCCAGACAACATCATTCCCTTCACTAGTTGCCCCATAAAAACTGTTGAAAACCAGCAGAAAGCATTTGACCTCACTTCCAGCCTTGAGTGCTTAACCTTGGATGGGAGACTTGTACCTCACCTACGATTAAGGTGCTGCTGATTCTATTAGTTACATATACCTGGTAACATCAATGCCTTCATGTTACACTGAGCTGCCCCCTGTCCTGTGCTGTTTGCCTTCTGATGGTTTGTGAGAGTCATTGATGAGAGTTAGGCCCAAGCAGCTTGCTCTGTAGAAGTGCCAGGCAGGGTGTATATACGGTTACTGCTCAGCTGTTCCCTCTGCCGAGTCAGCCTTGCCTTGGCTCCTGAATCATCCTCGTTGACTGGGTTACAACTTCCATTGCTAAATGGCTCCAGGAAGGCAAAAATTAATCTCAGGAACCTGTGTGTTCTGGCCTTGCTCCTTTGACATTAAATTTTCTTTATTGAGGGTTTTCACTGAGATGCCTGAGAGAAACCTTCACATCTTCAATCAATAACCCCGCTCCCAGAATTTGTAAGTCATTGTGCCATATTTAGGGCCTGGGACACTAATGCTATTAGGCAAAACAGCCACAATCCCTTAAAAAATGTGTTTCTTAGTAAAGGATCATGCTGATCATAAAAAATAACAAAAAAGGTGTTTGGCTCCTTTGTGTTTTCTTAGGAGTTAAAGGAACTAAAGGAAATAGTCTTGTGATTATGGTAAAAAGAAGTTACCCAATTTTTCAACAGAGGTGATCTACCATATAAAAATTGACTATTTTAACATAATCACTTTTCAAATTACTATTGTGCTTAAGAGGGAAAAATCCAGGCCCAATTGAAGTTAATGACTTCAGTCTAACTGTGATTTAAAGTATTTCATGAGGACCTGCGCTCCTTTGGAGGAAATAGCTTACTGTGTTCTTTTTTTTAAGCTGAAAAAAAGAATACCAGGGAGGAAAAATCTTAAATCATAAATCCATAAGGCTTACATTTCTTTGTTGCCTGAGATTTTTTGATATAGTTTAAATGTTTTTTTCTCAAATTTTGATTCATCTTTCAAAGCATCAAACTTTGCTATAATAGTATTGATACTTCTTGCCCTGCTGCCATGACTTGCATCATTTCAGTATTACATAATGTTGGATCATTACTCTAAAACATGTCTCTCTGAGCAGAAAGAGAAAGAAAAACTCAACAGCAGCATAGCCAGGAGAAAGTGATTCTGTCTCTACACAAACGAAAGGAAATGTCATCATAGATCAGCTATTATGCACTATACATGCATTATGTATGTATTTTTTCCTCCCATTTTCTCTCAGTCAAGTCTGATTATGAGGGGGGAACTAAAAAAGTAATGGACAACTGGAAATTGCTAGAATATGATGTTATAGAATGCTTTGAATATTATTAAATGAATTAGTTATGCCATCGGGGGAGAACATCTGCGTTCTGAACCAGGAAATAGCCTGATTCTGCCTTCATTTTTATTTTAAGCCAGTGAAACTAGCATATGACTGAAGTCAATGGATCTAATGAATCTTTCAAAATATCTTCCTGGTAGAAACTACTCTGAACGTAACCACCTTGTGTGCAAAAACCATTAGAACCAAATATTGCTTCCCTGTGTTTCATAATAGCTCCTTTTGTTTGCAGTAGGAATGGGGACATAGGGGTTTTTTGGGGTTTTTTTAATGTATCTCCAAACTATATTTACACAAAGAAAAGATTATCAACTCAGCAAATTTGTAGAGCTCCACAGAATGAAGAACCTTCTAAGCTGACTTAGTATAGTTGTAACACAGAAAGTCCTTTTGGAACACTTGGCAGGAACAAAATATGCATTCCCTTCCAATGTGTATTTTAGACCTTTATTTACTGTATATTTTAGGTCAAGTTGTGTCATATTAATTTTAAAATATGAAGTAGACTGGGGGGCCTGTAAAGCCACATTTCTCTGAATCTCCTGTGTGTTTGCCCCAAAGTTGAGATCTGGGAAAACTGGGACAATTGGTCTGAAAATGCAGTACCAAAAGGAATATATAGTTTGAAAAATATACAGTTGTCTTCACCTTCCTCTATCAGGTTTTTTCCCCTTCTGCTTGGAAAGGCAAGGCTATCTTGGCACCTATAAGGTGAAGATCATTGTTGTTTTCAGTGATATATGCTGTGGTGAAAATCCATGAGGTGGCATGGAGAATAACTGCATTTTATAATTTATATAGATCTAGTAGAGCTGGAAACAAAAGATATCATTATGGAGTTTTCTATGGTCAACTGATAATTTTTTTATGCTCTCAGCCCAGCAGTGCAGCGATGTGTGTTTAATGAAAATAAGGGGGGAAAAGGACTCATGGTAAAGCTGTATTAAACATCTTTCACAGAAGGAAAGGGGTAATTTTGCTACCTCCCAGTGAGCTGGGGGCAGTGTATAAGCTGCATTGTTCTTGGATGCCTCCTGGGCACTGTGATCTGTCTGTTCTATTATTCTCTGTATGACAACACCTCTCCATAGTGCTGTATTATTAGAAGAGGGGTGGCCAGCAGGGACAGGGAGGTGATTGTCCCTCTCTACTCTGCCCTCGTGAGGCCCCATCTGGAGTCCTGTGTCCAGATCTGGGGCCACCAATACAAGAAAGATGTGGAACTGTTGGAGAGGGTTCAGAGGAGCCACGAGGATGATTAGAGGGCTGGAGCACCTGCCCTACAAAGAGAGGCTGAGGGAGCTGGCCTTGTTCAGCCTGGAGAAGAGAAGGCTGTGGGGGGACCTCATTGCAGCCTTCCAGTACCTGAAGGGAGCTTATAAGCAGGAGGGGATTCAACTTTTTAAAAGGGCAGATAATGGCAGGACAAGGGGGAATGGATTAAAACTAAAGGAAGGAAGGTTTAGATTAGATATTAGGGGGAAGTTTTTCACAGAAAGAGTGGTGAGGTGCTGCAACAGGCTGCCCAGAGAAGTAGTGGATGCCCCGTCCCTGGAAGTGTTCAAGGCCAGGTTGGATAGGGCCCTGGGCAACCTTGTGTAGATCCAGGCCTGGAGGTTGGTGGCCCTGCCTGTGGCAGGGGGGTTGGAGCTCTGTGATCCTTGGAGTCCCTTCCAACCCAGAACATTCTATGATTCTATGACATCAGATGGAGGCCACAGGCATCTGAGACAGATATCTGGGCACAGATTAATTCTGCCCAAGTTTAAGCACTGCCCAGCTTTCCCTATAGTCAGTGGAGAGTGTGAGTGCATCTTGTGACAGAGAAGCATCTCCAGGAGATTCGGGTATTCGGTATACTCCCTGAGGTTGCACTGACTTTTAGTATGGTTGGAAGCTCCTTGCTGAGGTACTTCAGTTAAATACATAAATTTGAACAAATCCAGGCCTTGGTATCTATTTTATCCCCTGAGTTCTGCCAGGAGATATCTATCTCTTAGAGTGTCAGGATTAATTTGAAAAGAACATGTCTTACATATATAGCATTAAACTAAGACCCACTGTGACTTGCAATCTTTAGAATTTATCTTCAATTAATGTCATACCAAATTATGTTTGTGGTGGAAATGTGTGTGTATATATATATATATGTGTGTGTGTGTGTATATGAAATATGGAATCACAACCTCATATTTCACGGAGCAGAGTCATCCTTGTTACAGCAGCTCATGTCTGTCCAGGGATCTATCTGGGCTCCAATTGCAAAAGCACACCAGGCAGGACAGATTTCCTGGCGCAGCTGCTGCTCTTTGCTAGACCATGGTAACTGGTAAATTCAGCTCAATGCAGAGATGTTTTTCTTCCTTTCTCCAAAATGGAGAATTTCCTTCCCCATAGATCTCACTGGGATAAAAGACATGATAAACCTGTAGGGGTTAAGCTTCCTGTCCTTTCTCAGTAAGAGAAAGTTATTTTAACTGCACTCTAACATTAAACTCCCAGGTTGTTGCATTCTGTGATGCAGGGTTTCAGAGCAGAGCTACGTTTAAGAAACTGTTACATTTCTTTCTCAGGAATAGGTTGATGGGCCCCTTGAAAATTACTGACTTTGTCCTGATAGTTTTATTTAAAAAGGAGAAGGAAATTTTAACTCCTGTTATCACAGAAACAAAGCAAACCAAAGAGGAAAATCTGCATGATACATGGCACTGTGTGCTTTTAGCACCTCTCGTCTTAGCTCTAAAATGAACTCCAAACTGCACGTTTTCTATTCCATTTGCTGGTGGTGTAATTAAAATAGATACTTTACTGAGATTGCATGCTCTTTCTTTTTACAGTGCTAACATACTTCAGAATATGACAATCTTAAATCCTGAATGTACTACCTTGTAAAGAGCTGTTATGACTATATTCACTCAAAATCTCATTTGTTCATGCATAATTCACTACATGCCCTTTTCACGGCCTACTCCAGATCTCCCTTTTTTCTTAATAAAAAACAGAGAGGGATAGGGACGTGCATTTTAAGAATGGAGTGTTTCAAATTTTCCTGTTTTAATTTAAATAGAGTCCTTGAAATAAATGGAACTTTCAGGAAAAAGAGTGAGGAATACCTGTTTATACTTGGTTAGAAATATGCAAGACTTGCAGCATTGCCTTAACTTCACTCCCATACCAATGCTGCATTTTCCCTTTTCTGGATTTTCTTTGTGATCTTTCAAATTCAGCAGGAAATAAATATACAATTGCCTTGTATGTGTAGTCCAAATGAAAAAGGATGGTAAGAATACCAGGCATTGCATGGATACATACATTGATGGCTGTCATAAGAAAGCCTGCTATTTCTGGCCTCTTCTGAATTGCAGTTTGCCTGCAGAAATGGTTGTGGGATCAGGGCATCTCCTGTCTACATGTTTGTGTTTTACAGCATTGACAGTACCATGATCTGCCATATTACATGGACCAGCAGGGCAAGTCTCTTCCCCTTTTGAATGTTTTTGCCTAGTGAACAAACAGATTTGCCACGTGTGTCACTGAACATCATGAGGAGCAAAATCTCAGTATTTTGGACAACGTCTCTGGTAGAGAAAACCTTCATCTCCAGGGTACTAGTCATAAAGTGAGAGTTTCTGAGTGTGATTTCAGCCTAGCTAGAATTTCTGTGGAGGGAAGGTGGATTGTTTTTTACAATAAATACTAAATAAAAATATTATTAATAATACAAGATATCCTTTGTGCAAAATTCTCCAAATTTATATAAAGCTGAAGACATTTATCGAGTGGAAAATCTTGTAGAGTAATGGCATAAAGATCTTACAGAATTGTAAAACAAAAATCATTTTAAATTCAGTGTAAATATAATTGCTGCCCTATACTACAAAACAGTGCAAAATGTGTTAGTGTACATTAAATTCAATGCAATTTTTTTTATGGGGGATCAACATACAGTCAGAATCCTCGGGATTTTCTTTAGGGTTAAACCTACACACAGCTTTCAGTTCAGATAATGTCTGATGTCTGCATCTGTAACTGCTGCAACTCTGCTGTGCATACTGTCTATGAAGGCTGCTCATATGCATGAAACCCTGTTTCATATATAGCAATACATATGCGTATTTATGCACTCACAATTAGTCTGCTTGTTGGAAACCTGTGAATAAAAATATCAGTGTATGGGGGTAGGGAAGGAAATACAATAGTACCTCTGTCCTCTATTGTACAATTGTCCCCTACTGTACAATTAAGCACCACAAAAATAATCAATGGATATGCCACTGAGTAAATATACAGTGCTAAGCATAAAGAAACATTGCCCTTCTCTTTTTTTAAGTCTGACTGTAATAAAAAGAAGTAATAATTGTTTGTGTTACCCTCTAGACAACATATATTGCAAAGCACTATATCAAGGGTGGGGTATGGACTCTGAATATTCTTGTGAAGAGGGTTTAATTTAGACTAAGAGCTGATCTACTTGCAGTGGCACACTTCAGGAGCCACTGTACTGCAGTGAAGGGAGTAATCCCAGCACGCACGCAAAATCAGGCCAGTCAGATTGCTTCTGTATTTCATGTTAGGCTTGATTAAATAGCTGTTTCAAATGTTTGCACTTTGTGGTGGTTATTATCAACACCTGGAATGGTAGTACTACTCTTCTGTAGTAAGGCTCATTTTTTTCTGTATTTGACTCCTTCAGTGTTTTTTCTGTAGCCTGGAGAGCACTCAGTGAAGGAGATGGAAGCAGAGACTGACATACAGGCATGTTTTTTAGAACATCTTTAATGAGAGTATTTCCCTCTGTTCACTCGAGCAGAACAAGTTACTCTGTGTCACTAATACAGAGTGCATGGGCACGTGAAACCAGGCATGCTTCCTGCTCTGCTGCCTGCTTTTTTCTCTGTGTGTTGGATGTTTCACAGCAACTGGAAGGACACAAGCTATTTTATTTTAGTCCCTGCAGCTCCTCAGTGCAGGAACATCATCGCTGTTTTGGTTTTTTTCTGCTAGCAATAAGAATGATCTCCAGACAATGGTGTGAACAGATAACATCCTTTCAAGTCAACAATATCTTAACCCTAATTTCAAGGCAGAGGTTTATATTTCCTGTGAATGGGCAAACTGCAATTTCACTCCTGCATGTGGGCTGTCTACAGCACCCTGGGCACAGACAGCAGTGAGCAGCTGCTGGCATGCAAGGCTGGAGCCCTCTGCTGAGCACTGAGCTCTTGATCATAATGGAGACGTTGGTCTCCTCTCTGTATTTATCTGCTCATTTTTTGTCCTTTCAAGCTCTGCTCCCTTTCTCCTAACGTCTTTTCATGGTGCAAGAATGTGTCATTAGTATTTTTACCCAGCGTCTCATCTGTTGGTCTGTGGAATCCATGTGCAGGGTGAGTAGGCAGGAGGCAGAGGCAATGGGCACTGGCCTGGGCTTGCAGTTTCGCAGGGCTAGGGTGAGGAAAGGAGACCTGGAGAGCGCTGCCACAAAGTGTGGTGGGCCCATGCTGGGGCTGAGGGGGATGAGTATGGGTGGTGGCAGCAGTGGCTCAAACACAGCAAGAGTGACGCCAAGGACCACATCTACTTCTAACCCTGGTGTTCCAACAGCCAAATGGGAATTCTGTTACAGGAGATAGAAATATGTTGTCTTTTGAGCGTAATTGATCTGTAAAAATCAATCAGCACTGATTTGCATTGCTTCTTCCTTAGTTACAAGGGACTGGCAGTCATGTGTGCATAATCCTGTTTCAGCTGGCACCGGCAGTTGCTGTTGGGATTTTCCACTGCATCAAAACAGTGCATTTGGAATTCAGAAGTGAACATGCACCAAACCTACTGAGTCAAAAAAAAATCCCAAACATTTGGGCTTTGTTTTGGTTTTTTTATTTCCCAGTGACTCCATGAAATCTGGAAGTGGTAACATGCTATGAGAGCTTTTCCTTTTGATGCTGCTACTTCTTATTCCTCGCAGCAGCTGTGAGCAGACCGACGTCATGGTGAACAGGGTTTCTATGTGCTCGGAGCATCCCTGTGGGCAGCGTGTGCTGCCAGCCACCCCGCACTCCCCAGCCCAGCACCTTGTGTTGCCCTGGCTCTTCCTTTATCTCCCTTTCAAAAATAGTTTTGGCACCATATTTTTCTTCAATAAAATCACTTATTTTAAATAAAAGCATGTCAGGTAGTTTTTTTTATGTAAGATACCTAAAGCATATGGAAACTTCCTAAAAAACCTTGTTACTTTGCACCTGATTCTGATAATGTTGATTTAACAAGCACGAAGGTAAATAATGCTGCTAAGAAGGACAGTAATACTATTTCATGTTTTTAATTACCTAAAATTATCTATCCTCTGGAAGAAATGAACCAAAGAGATTGAAATATGCAGTGAAATGCTCTTTAATGCATTGGGGAATTGAATATATTCTAAGTACTCACATAGATGAAATTCTGATTAGTGTTTGGGAAGGCTAATTATAACTAAAGACTGCTCTACTGAGCATGGGCTGACATGCAACCTTGCTGTATCTTCAGAAATCTTTACAGTGTAGGACACAAAACAGGCTACCTTTTTTGAAATATGGCACATGTATATTTGTATGGCATTTAAAATGCTTTTTGTATGGAATGAGTGATGGATTGGTATGTAAATAACAAGAGAAAGCATCACACAGCTGTAGCAAAACTGGATACAACTTCCCTGGAAAAAATGGAATTTGATTTCCAGGGGTGTTCATCTAACAGGATGAATCTGCATAAAGCTTTCAGGATGTAAACAGCAATGTTTTTGCTGATGACAAGAGCTTAATGAATGGGGAATAAAGTGTACTGGAAAGCTACGTATGGGATTTAAACATAAAATATTCTATATTTGCACATTTTTTCCAATAGGTTTTCCTTCTAATATACAATTACAAACTCAAAAATGATTTGTGGATGTTGACAGAAGATATTTTCTGCAGTAGAGTGGTTAAATTTATGAGGGATATGATGCTTTTCCATATTGAACTTTACATACATTTGCTGGGGTGTGTTTTGCATGCACTGTGGCACCAAGAATGTTTAAGCTTTGGGGCAGGAAATGATCAGCTACTTGGAATGGGAAAAAGTTCATCCTTCTATCAAACTGTGCTTTGCTGGAGTTCAATGTTTCTGGAGCAGTAGTCATGCAAAAAAGATATAAAGCTAGATGGATCTTCAATCTTTCCTTTATAGTGCTTCTAGTGTTCCCTGAAATAGAAAGAAATATTTCAAGTGTTGCTCCATACAAACCTTGCTTCCTTTACACAAAATCTTCCACAGAAGGTGATTGACTAAATCTCCAAATTAGTAGGATTTGGTCCAGAACATAGTTTTTTTGTAAAAAATTGAAAATATTAAATAGGTATTCAGAATATGTATCAGAAAAGAAAAATTATAAAGTGTGTTTCATTTGCCAGCCCTTAAACCTCCCCTTGCACAAACCCTTTTTCTCTGAAAACAGAAAAGAATTGGCAATTCCATTAAATGCATCAATGACCAGAGTGTTTCTGCTGAGGTCCCTGATTTGTTTTGCTATGGCAGTAGACAGATATAATACCTTTCTACCTTATTTAGTCCCTCACTCCCAACTAGACACCCAGGATGGGACCTAATAAGATTCGTTAAATAAGAAGAGGAAGAGCTTAAACTGGTTGCTGAAATATTTTTCCCTAACTGAAATAACAATCAATAAAGCGACCCAAAATAGGCCAAATGGGCATATTCCTTCAGGTCTGGATGGAGAACAATTATTTTCATAGATATAATGAGTTGTAATTGAACACCAGATGCACCATTACCATAGTCCCAGAGTGAACAGAATCTAACACTTCCCTGATTTTGACAGCAGGTTGGGTGAGGAGTATGTGTCGTAGATGAATGTTAAAGCCACTACTATTCATTATTAAAATTCTCATTAGAAACCAAACTAAGAGGTTGTAGGACGAGTGACTTCCACTAAATAGGTGTATCACATAGCACTGAAACTTTTCTCTAAGCTGCATGCACATAGAGTACTATTCCCTTCATACAAAATGTCTTTCTGCCCATTATTTACCCATCTTCCTACCCCACTCACATGTGCTATATTGATTTTGTATTACATTTCTCCACCATAATCATGCTTGGGATGTTCTTCCTAAAGGATGGGGCCACCCTAGGAAAAGACATGCAGCTTGGTTTGAGGTAGGTGTCTGAGCAGCCTGTCAGCTGTGGCACAACATGATGATGATGATGATGGAAAATTATCATGTGGTCTTTGGCCTTTGTGATGGAAGAACATAGCAGTTTGTCTGTCCACAGCTGAGACCTCTGAGCAACAGAGGTGCCTTTGTCACAGTCTAAGGAAACAAAAGGTGCCTGGGAACATTACGAGATGCAGGTGTTGATAACAGTGATGGGTGGAAGTACAAAAGTCATGGGCACTAGCTTCTTTTTCAAATTTAGTTATTTAGCTATAGCAAAAAGATCTTGAGGTTTTGTGTGAAGTCTGTCTTGAGCCACATCCATTATCCATATTTTCTTGGGAAAAGATTTTCAATAATGAAATTGAAAGGTGCTGAGTATGTGCAAAGTACAGGTACACTGGGCATTATAACAAGTGGTGTTCCTTACGGTAATGCCTCCTTGAAAACTAAGGCTGCAAAATGCTACAGAATTTATTTTCAACTCCCTCCTGCCCAGCCCCTCCTCCAAGATATTTCTAGAGTACCATGGTATAACATGTTGGCAAGGAAACAAAATATTCTATTTTCTAGTAGTAACAATATGATCTTTTTTTATAGTAGTGTTTGTACACCGTTCATAAAAATCAAGCACAAGTAGTTCTTCTTACAGGAGTTATAACCTTCAGCTTCCTACTAGCTTTTTACTATCTATCTACTATGAGGTTTCTTTTGTGTACATTGGAAATACTTAGAAAGTTATTATTCTTGGAAATCATTGAATACATACTTTTGGATAATTGAAGAAAGTAATTACAAAGGAAAATGGAGAGACATCTTGGTAGATATTGGTGGGGAGGTAGTGTCGTGAAGAGTTACCAGCCAATGTAAGGTCACCCAAAGGCATGGTCAACCTGGTGGACCAGTAGTGTCAGCAGTACTTATTCCTGCATAGATAGAATTTCTTTTCCTTTCCTTTCCTTTGTGTTTTTTAGTCCTATGAGTTGTTCCAAATGAGATGCTAAGGGATGATGGACCTCCTGGTACTTCAAATAGGTACATCTATTTTTGCAGAGTATGCAGCAGGTAGGAAGAAGCATAATGGACTCTGTTTTGTCATGATGGTACTTACACATGTTCATATAGGTGCTTTTGAATTCATGAATTTTTTTTTAAAAGTGCTCCTGATGTACAGCACTGTAATCAAGCAGACCAGCTCTCTCTCTCTAGCCAACCAAGCAGATTGTCCAGTAAGAACGAGACATAGGGAAATTTTCAATACAGGGGAGGTTAAGAGTGCTTACAAATTCATATCACACTTGGAAATGAAGGCAGGCTTTTTGCCAGAGTTTTGCAGGCAAAGAGTAATGCCTTAATCAATTCTGTTACATCCTCCTCTCCACTTTACAAATTTCCTTAAACTTCTTCCTACACTGTTCATAAAAGTTCGTCTCTAATTTACTGGATTTCAAAGATCCACTTGTGTATTAATTTTTATGTGATATCCATTTATTTAGTTATAACTGTAGTGTTGGTATTTTAAACCTGAAATCTTTTTACAGGATACATGTCTGTAGATTTTTAAATTATATGACAGGAAATGTAATGATTTTGAGTTATGCTTTTTGAAAAGTTTTGGAAAGGCATTTAAGGAGAGACAATAGCATGATTTACATTATTTCAAATCTCAAAAATATCCCAGGAGAATTAATGTGGCATTTACCAGAATAGGTCTCACTTTTTTTTCTTCTTTTTCTCTGGTATTGCCATCAGCACCAGAGATTCTGCAAACCTCCCAGGAGGTTAGTGGGCCAGGTAATTATTTTTTTCAGAACCCATGACATCAGTTCATTCTGCCTCATTCTTTCCCTCAGGTGTGAATTGTATAAGATAGGCATTATAAAAGGGAAACAGAGAGCCTACACATGCTCATGCTGTCCTAGATTTATCCTGGAGCTGGCAGTCCTCCTGCTGAAGTTGGAGCAGGAAATAGTGAGTGATGAATGAGCTTTGCTCTGGTAGTTCTTTCATAGCCTTCAACTCAACTGGAGAAGAGTTCTAATTTCTTCAGTGAAAATCTGTAGATGGTAGAAAAGTGTGTCCCTATCTTTATCCCCAGATTTGCAGCAGATTTTCACAGTTTTGACCAATGTGTTTAACAGTTTAAGGATAAAAGCTGAGACCCAGAACATGACTCAGTGCTTTTGGGAGATAGCAGGAAGCTTTGAAGCTTTGCAGTGAAGAGCAAAAGAGTCTGATACAGCTGTGTTAGTCCATGTTGACAATACTGAATGTGAGCTCTGTAAAGACTGAGAGCTTCATTGCATGAAAGTCATATGTAGAAGTTGAAGAGGATGAGAATATTTACCCTCTGTGAATTGACAGAAGCAGATATATGGGTAGAGGAAGAAATCTTGCAAGAGTTAATTTCCCCTTCTGTTATTTTACAAACACACCTTGTAAATCATTATCTTTAAAACTAACAAGCAGATGTTCAGGACACCTCAAGCTAGCACTTCACTAACCAGTAAGTCTGGATGACACCAATATTAACAGCTTCAAGGGCCATTTTTAAAAAGGTATAAATTATACCTTAAGAAATGTTATCACAAGGTATTTGAAATTACGCACAAAGGTATACAAAGTGATAACCCCAAGCCTGTTGAGAAAATAGCAGGAGATGGAGATCTGTTTCTCTGCCCATTAAGGCCAAAAGTCCAATTCATTTAAACAGAAGGGAGGATCATTAGTCTTTTCTCTCTCTCTCTGCTTTTAAAATTTTTTTTTCTTTTTTTTTTTCATTTTTGACTTGGAAAGAACTGTGAATAGCAAAAATAAACCCATATCAAGAACCATTAAGTTCTCTTCCAGAATCTTTCAAATACACAATTCAACTTATCCTTCAAATGTCAGTGTCAGATTTCAGTGTCAGGTAGTCACAGCCTATTCTATTATTACTGCTTCTGCCTACCTTGAAAAGAGTCTATTCACAGTGCATTCTTTTTAAAGATATGCAGCAAGATGTTAATCTGTCTTTCCATCTCTTGTACTGTTTTTATTGCAATAGCTTCTGGGCCTTAGGAACAGATACTATATTAATGTCAGTTAAACAAAAACCCTAGGAAAAAAATGGTGCCTGTCTGAAACAGCAGGATGCATTTGCACCCTTTTCCACTCTGTGGTGTTTTCCATTTATGCATTTATTTCACAGAAGTTAGCCAGAAGCCTAGGAGGAATATAAATCATAGCTGCAACTAAACTGAAGATGGATCATGTCTCTATCCACACTTAAAACCATTTTGAAAGGTCATTTTTCAATACAGTGTGTACTACATTATGAACTGTGTGCTTAATTGCGCAGAAGTCATTTTAGGTTGCATCCCTCTTTGCCCACACAGTTGTTCTTGCAGAGTATGCTAAAGCTTTCAGTGGTTCATTCAAATGAATATAGGTCATTGCACATTTTCAAGTACTGCTATTGTCCCAGTAGTCTTTGTTAGCTAACCTAAATACTTTTAAAAACATTTCAGCTAAATGTTTTTCCTTGTAAGTGTGGATGGTATGATAGAACCTTTGTTGTTACTTATTTTAATTTACAAACTGCTTCTAGCAATGACTAGCTTTATCTGCCTGGACAGCAGTTAATACATTTGGAGTATTATTGAAACTTCAGTGAATATTACTAATTAAGGAACATCTTTACAGGCTTCAACAGAGACACATGGCACTGCAGCATTCATTATCACAAAGAAACTCACACAGTACATAAGACATTTACAAGATGCTTTCCAACAGGTCTCAACCAGCTGAAGCATGTTTGACCTAAATGCTTGAAAGTCTGTTGACTGTGAAGGAAAACTACACAGTTCTTTTAAAAGATGAGTGGTGTTTTATTAGCATTAAGATATTGTAGTAGCAATGCTAGAACTTTCTTTTGATCTGTCTCCAATTATTTGACAGTAGAGGTAGGCAAAAGAATGTATTTTTGATAGTAAGAGAGCCTTACTCTCCATCAGTATAAGCTTCCTATAGGAAAAGATTGTTTCATGTGGCAAATTATATAGCAATAAAAAGATATGCAGCAATCTTTGTCATAAACAAAAAGTAACACCCTCTTGGTGAAATAAAATGTTAATTGACAGTTGTTAGAAGGAGGCTTTTCTCAGCATGTCTTTTATGGAAAAAGAAAGATGCCTGGTCTAAATAGTAGGTTAGCATTACTTTTCCAGAGCACATGAACTGTATTTTTCAATTATTTTTATGAATTACACATATATTGTAGACATTGCTTTTGACTGCAGTGTCACTTCATGAAGTCCTACAAGTAGCCATGGATGAGACTGTAACTTCCAGACAGCTTTCCAACTCTCAGGTCTTCTCTTCTTTTTCTCTAAGAGTGTAGAGTTGAAGTTGTTTTTACCAGCATCAAATTAAGCCTCTAGCTCTGTCTGCAAACACGTTATGGAATGAAGGCTCATTGATCACTGTGTCCCTGCCCATGTTCCATAGAATAAAGAAAACAGGCAATCAGTAACAGGGATGTAAGTGATCTTATTCCCTCTTGTTCCATTACAAAGGCATGTTTCAGTCTGAAACTCATAGCACAGGCATGCTGAGTTAGAACAGAGACATCTAGACTGTCTCCTGTTTCTGTCTGTGACCGTTAAAGAATGCTTAAGAAAAAAGTACAATAAATAGAGACTATGTCTTATTGATCCTTTCCCTGAAAAGACATCTCAAATTTAGTGATTTATAATCTGAAAGATCATCACATTTAAAACCCCATCATGTTCTCAGTGAATGCATATAAACTCTTTTGAGAGCCCTTTAAGAGCTTTAGCCAGATGTCTGCAGCTATGTCACTGACTGACCTGATGTTTGCCTTAATATTTTTTGTTTCTCCTTACTGTCCCTTCCTTAAAAAGTGCTTCCTTCAGAAAAAAACTCCTCTATCGAATGGCCAAGCCACCTAAAGCCTTCCTTCTAGAATTAGTCACTGCTTTATCTCCCACTTTATTTAAGTTTGTATTTCATAAATGGTCCTTCTCTTGGGGCTGGAAGAATTCCATTAAAAGCCAGATAAGCCAGTCTTTCCCAGCTGAAAGCTGTTTGATTCTGTTCTTGATGGAATTTTGCAATGGCATTTTTCAACATGGAGTAGAATTATTGGATTCTTCTTGTCAACTTCCTGTAGTTCAGGACACCACATACTATATACCTTTCTTTCCTCCAAACCAGCTCTGACGATTTGCTCACTGAGTCTTTAATGAAAATCCCCCATCATACATACTAATCTGGTTTTCATATCATCAATGTGCATCTTTCCTTATCCTTCATCTGTAATTTCTCTGTCCTGTATTTTTGTCCTTTTCTGATCTCTGTCACAATTTTCTGTATAGTGTGATTCATTGTCTGCATGATTCAGTCACTGCCTAATTTCACTGCCCCTTCCCCTCCTTAGGGAGCTAGCTGCTCTTCTTTCCCTATGGTGTGTCCACCAGTTCCTTCTCTTTCTTTTTCCACCTTGATCTTTCCATTGGCTGTCTTTTCTCTTACCTTGTCTGCGTGGCACTAATGGCTACTTTTCTTTTCTGTGTCTCTGTGTTTCAGATCTTCATTTTCTTCAGGGATCTACAATTCTTGAATCTTCCATGCTGTCTTGTCTTTTCTCCTCTGTCATGTCCTTAAATCCCCTTTAAAAACTTGATTCTGTGTACCCATGGCAACAGTCGCTTCAGATTCTGTGACCAAAGCAAGCACTTGAATTGATTCTGCAGTGCTTTTCTTGTTTGCCATTCCACATAAAAATGGGAGAGCTGAATTTTCTTGTGGGATAACTCATAACTCTCCACTAGAGGTGATGTTTGAGCCCTTTCTCTTAGAGCTGAGTGAACAACTCCTAAGGAGCACCTCATTTAATGAAAGTAACCCCCCCCTTTTTTTCTCCCAGTTATTGTGAAAGAAAATCTGTTGGATTTTTACTAGAAGTAAATATTGAATGATTGGTTAGGATGTGCTGAGTTTTGGAATATTCTTCACAAAACCTTTGGAGAAGAAAGCCAGCAGTGGGCAACACAGATCTGGGATGGTGAGGGAGGAAAGAGGATAAACCAACTTTGCTAGCAGCCATCTGTTAACTCCCACAGATACGGCCGCCTTGTGCATGAGTGATTAAAACCATGTGAAACAATGCAGCGGGTTACGTCTGAGGAGATGGCTTTGCACACCCTTGGCAAAGGCTCCTAAGAAGCTGTGAGCACCCCTCAGTCAATCAGCGCAGCTACTGAGAGGCTCGTCACGACACATAATTGAATCCTGCATAGATTCAGAGCACCAGCGAGCATGTTAGGGAAACTGTACAGGTGTTAGACATATAATATGCACGTTATCAACTACGAAATTAGGTGTGAAATGCAGAAGTGGCTGTGATACGTAGAAGGATGTTTGATACTCAAGTAGGGATGTAGGTGTGTATAGGTTTGATTGATCTTGTGAGATAAGGTGCTGGTGTGGTTTCTCATGTCAGTAATACTAGAAAGAAGCTGCTTGTCTGATTATACAGATTTTGGGGAGGACTAGTTCTTTTAGCAGAAGACTCTCATACTAATAAGATACATCCTGACCATCTGTTGCCAGATGGAAGTGTTCTACTTCTGAATCACTGGCTGCAATGACATATTTAGAAAATGAATCTTTTATGGATAGATCCACAGCACAAACTGTTTGTGATGAACCTCACATACATATGCTGAGGTTTTATTTTCTGTTTACTTGGCCTTAAGTTATAGTATGGTTGTATACTCCTGTGACCATATTGTTATTTCACAGATAGCAAAGCCTGCAGTTCGCACCCACCCTTTGTGATGTGTCTCAGTTGCCTGAATAAGAAGTACATCATTTTTCACTAGAAAATGCATAGAGGTCTCATTTCACTTTTATTTTGAAATCTGCAAATTTTTCAAGTCTTTAGGATTCAGCTTATGTACATAGAGTGCCAGGATGGGCAGTATATCAGTATTTAGGCAGGCCCAGAACACAGCCAATCAAATCAAACACCTTCACTGATAGGTCTGTATATAAATTTTCCCTGTGGGGGGAAAAAAAAGCTCACATTTTTCCCTTTGTTCTTTCCATAAGATATTTATGGTGATTCTTTTAATTTTTTTTTTACTGAACAGATATTAAGAAGAAAAAAAATACATAAGCTAACAGAGAACTTTACAATTATACAGTAAAATTTTAAGTCATAACTGCTCTAACAAAGTGTAAAGATGATTATCATGCTTAAGTTCTTTGAAGTTTAATTGTGGCTTTTTACACATATTATTATGCACAAATTAGGCCTTATGCAGAAGTTGTGAACTGTCAGTGAATTCTATCTCAGCAGAAGTAATGCCAGGTTTTAGACTTACATGAGCTGACATGAACTAGTTTATTTGACCAAAAGGAAATAGAACAAATAAGTGGAATCTGAAGTAATAGCATATAGAGATTTATTCAGGACAGCCTCCATCAAATTTATCTAAATGATAAATAATTGATAAATAGACTCTTGAAATGTCATAGAGATTCTCAGACTGGTAACGTGGTGCATCTCTTTGATTTTGAAAGAGAACAACTCTACCCACTCCCATCTGCAGTTGCATCATGTCTTTTTGGCAATACAGTATTTGCTTAGTTACATGTACTTAATGTATTTTAAGATACAGTTTAAAGAAAGGCGGCGGCTAAAGGATGGGAAGAAAACCATTACAGTGAGTTCAGCCCAGCTTCCCAAAAATCACCATCAGGAATTCTGCAGATCAGCAGTTCTAGACAACTTGAGATGCAGCTGTTATTAAATACAAATTAGTTTTGATATACATGTGACTGTAATGGCTTCTGCTTCTTCTTTGTATATACTTATGGTGAATATTAGACCAGTTGATTTTCTGGCAAAAAATATTTAAACCCAGCAAATTTTACAGGCTGGCATGTGAGATAACGTTTAATGAATACAAGGTGGAACTGACCCTTGTGACAGAAACAATAATCTGTGATATTTACATCTACACAAAACTGATCAGCATAACCCAAAATTTGGCTGTTTGGCAATAATGAGAATAGAAAAATCAGGAATGAAAAGTCAGTTCTGAATAAATATGAAGAAACAACAACATGACCTCACAGTGTTACTAATTTGTTCTAATATTACTGTTAATGAGACACACAGAAAGTACATTAATCATGTAAGTTTTATCAGCAGTTGTTTCACATGTGATTCCAGATGAGGCTGTGTGACAGATATGTCAATGTCCATTGCTCACTGTGGACTGACTCCGCATGGGTTGTTGGTAGAGACTGTGACTCATGGGTCACAGAGACAAAAGAAGCAATATACTAATGTCCCTGCAGATCCTATATGGAAAACTGGAATGTAAATAGAGAATATGTGTCTGGCTACAGAGTACTTCAGGGACTCTAAATACTCAGCTGAGCACTGAGTGAGGCAATGAATCGTGGGACAGAAGACATTTATCGTGTGTCGGTACAATAATGGATGCATCGAGCAAGATTGACTCACCCACCGCCTCCACAACACTACCAGCCTTGACTGTGAGGGACTCTTGGCAGCAGTAATTCTAGTGTCATAAGTATGTAACTAAAAATAAGGTTGAAATTCACCTCATTATGTTTTACTTGAGAATTATTTGTTCAGAACTTTTAGGACTCGAGGCTTGGTTACATTGGGTTTAAAACAGACCTGATATTCCTACCTCATTGCACGGCCTGTGTCATTCGTGCCTCACTGGCCATTGCTGGTACAGAGGGAGCTGCAGCTGATTTTGCCTTGCCTGGTAAATTCATTCCTGACTGCAGAACAAGCTGCAGACTAAGCCTAGCTGTTTAAAACATTGCACATATTTGAATATTTTGATTCTAAAACAGAGAGAAAAATGAAGACAATAAGCTATTCCAAGAACTATATGGGGAATTGTTGCAGACAGTTACACTGTGTTAACTATTTTAACCATCTCTAGTAGCTATATTAACTAACTATATTAACTATCTCTGCAGCTGCCTGACTGTGGGAAGGTGTCCTTGTAGGTCCTTTCTGAATCTCAAGAGCTTCCTGTTATTGTGGTAGATGGTCTTTGTCACATCTGTGTTCTATGGGATTTCATGCCAGCTCCTTCACTCCAGTGGGGTCTTTTTTTCTCAGTACGAAGCTATAGGATTAAGATTTCCCTTGATTTCACAAATGAAGTAATTTTATGATTTTTTTTTATTATTGCTTAATCCCATATTAATTTGCCTGCTTGCAAAACAAGTGCATTCTTCCCTCATCTTCTTAACATAAAAATGACCTTGTTATTTCTGATCAGGCAGCTTGTTGGGCAAAACTTAATCCTGTCGCTACTAACGTCATCCGGTGAATCCTCTTCTTGCTGATAACACTTTTTACTATTTGAACTCCTAGGGGAGATTTTTGCTTGGTGCTTGACAGGCTTCCGGGTCCTCCTAATGTTAATCTTCAGATAATGAGTAATCTAAGAAAGAGAGGAATATTGTTTCTCTGATTCCCAGCTTTCATCTTTCATGGTAATAAGATTGTCTCTCAGTTACTACTGTAACTGTTTTACAGTTTTTAAAAAACACTTTTTATTTAATTTCAGGACAGGAGAGCACAGTTTAGCTCTCAATATCATCACAAATATACACCCATTAGAAGGCTAGCAAAGAATGAAGAAGCAAGAGACATTTGTGCAATGTATGTGGATGTGCCTGGGGAAAGTGTTGTGTTGGTATCTGTTGCACTGCTTCCAAGCTGCTGCTAACATTCCCCTCCGTGTTTCATTTACTCTTGACCTAGATGCTGCTGTCTGTTGGCAGTCACTGGCAGCCTGGCAGATGCTACAGGGACCGTTCCGGCTATAGCTAAGGATTCATACACTTGTGAGGTGGGAGGTTATTTGGAGGAAGTGGCAAAGCGAATAACTGCTCTGGGCTTCAGAGGGAGAGAGCATCTGAGTTCATTACTAAGGTTCACCAGTTAGTGGCACTCATGAATTTTCAGGTAGCAAAAGCAGCCAAGAGTGCCTTTTCCTGCTCTCATCAGGGTGATTTGCAATTGTTCTTTCATGTGTCTCTTGGCTGCAACAACCTATACTTGCATGGTTTATTTTTGATTGGTTTCAGACTTTTTTATTGAATATACCTGAAACTGTTGACTTTGATCTGTAAGATCTGTGTCCAAGTTATCTTAATTAGCCATTTGTCTCCCAGCATCTTTAACATAAGTGTGAGCTGTGTTACTTCTCCTTTTTTCTGTTACGTAGGTCAGAGGATTGATTTTTGTGTGGTGCTCTTCTTACTCTGGCAGATCTGGAGCCTGAAATCATTCCTATTTTTATATTTTACAGTATTTTAATCAGAGAAAAATTTGGAAAAATGTCTCATATTTGGCTGAGAATAGACTCCCCATTTCACATTATAAAGGAATAGACATTACTGTAAAACATCTTCTGTTTTATCACACCTATCTGAAGATGAGTTCTTTGATATTCTGTAGTTTGGTTTATGATCAGGTTGCATTAGATACCAGGCTCATCTCTGCTCTGTCAGTTATTCAGAGCACTCATTTGCTGCTCATAGGGTTAGAATTATCTTCCTATTGCTTTGTCTGTCACACCCCAAGATCAACACTAATATCAGCACCAGGAAAAAGAGACTTTTAATTACTGCAGCACCAAAGCTTAAAATTTAAGAGAAATCTTCTTGGAGGAAGTTAAGTATAGTGTGAAAATATGGAAAACCTAATGAACTGTGTTCTTCTATATATTGTACTGAATATACCTTTCTCTCTATCCAGAATGAATATGCTTCGGGTTAGTACAATATTTTCCTCTGATAATTTTTCTCAGCCATAGAGAAGGTAAAAAATTAGCTAAAGCTGACAAAGTCAGCTTTAGATCATGTAAGAACTCTTTCTGATACAAGAACAGACTTCATTATCTGTGAAAGCCTGAGTAGAGTGTGAAAAAAGCAGCTGTCTGTGCATAGGCATGGAACACAGAGGTGACTGGAACATAGGTAAAAATAAAAACCCTTCACTAACACTATTTACCATCAGTAGAGTATAAACTACTGTGAAAATTCACTTTATTTTTTTTTCCCAATGAAATTTAGCAGTGATAAAAGCTATGAAATTTAAGTTGTGTGTATGAAACTCCTGAAGTTTGCACTGAGTGATAATTCTTGGGTAGCTGAATATCAGGGATGCTCCTTTGTGCTCCTCAGGGCAAGTCAACTGGGTGGGGCCTGAACGCTGAGCCTGGTCATCTGCAGAGACAAAGTACTGGACAGTTTGAAACAATGGACCAACATGAGACTGAATTCGTAGCCACCTTCACAGCCAAGGGTTTGACTAATTGGTATAGGAACTATCTAGGTGGGAATTTTGGACTGTCCTGAAGGCTTTCCCAGGTAGCTTCTGCTGTACCCAGATCAACTGGTGTGTTTCAATGTGGTGATTATCAACCTGGGCACAGAATCTGGACCTTCCAGAGACTTTCCAGCTGGTTCATTCAGCTGGAAAATTCATGATATAGCTACATATATATCCTTTAGCCAACAAACTCTAAGCTCTTGTGCTTTACATTTATAGAGCACATTTGCCCTCCTTATGAACAGCTTCTGAAGATAAATAAATGATACAAATAATACAAATGACACATATAAATGTCAGTATCTCAAAGTATCTTCATCATTTTCTTTCTCTTTTTCTTTATTAAAATGCCATCATAATCTCCATTCTCCCTTACCTTTTTGAAGACTATATAGATTTGGCACATAAAAATTGTTTCCTTTCATGAAGATTTGTTTTCTTCATAGCACAGTGACCTTATTTTCCTGTTTTCTTGACAAATTCAACACTCCCCAAACACATTCTCTGTTTACCTTCTGGCAAGCCATTACATTTTTACCACACTGGGGAGTATAAATGCTACAGATAGTTCTAGTGAGCTTTATTTGCATTTTAGTAGATTATTTTTAGTTCAGAGCATATCTTTACATCTCTTGAATTATTGATAAGTACTTTTTCCTTGGTGTAGGTGAACTTTGTCCATAAATGGAAAGAGATGAATGAAATAGAATAAGCCATTTGTATTTCTAGCTGAATTCTAAGTTACAGGGAAACCTGTGATGGGACATCTTGTAATGGTAATACAGTGGTGTCTTAGATTTGCTTGGAACTTCTGTAACGAGCTGTGGAAGATACCTATCTTCCATATCTGAGAGCACCAGGCTCTCAGACTGTCTTCACACTGGCTTTCACCAAAAAAGGGACATGCCAAAACACAATCATACAAATGACAACTGTGGATAATACGAGTAGTAAAATTGCAAGATTGAGGGACTCCCTTTCAGAACTAATGATGTTTGAATTCATCTTTTGGCTCTGGCAGAAACGTGGTATTACAGAAATCACTTGAAGTCATATTCAAGCTGTGACCCCAAGTGATTCCTCTTCTGTTTCTGGGTAATGCTGTAAGTGCTTAAACTCTGGTCATCTCTTATTTTTTACCATAAAAATTGTTTCAAGTTTCCCAGAGCTCGTTGCTGATGTCACATCTATCCTGCAAACAGGGAGCACCTGAGCCAGTATGCATGCCTAGAAAACACCTATGGAATTGATATCCAGGCTAAAAGCAGGGCAATGATGGCTTTGGGTAAAAACATTCTGCTTTTCTGGTCATGGCCAAAACTCCTGCCAAACTCCTACCCGCTTTATACAGCAGCTGAAAGTTAAAAAAACCTACCTTAGAAGCATGAATGCAACTCTCTCATGTTGAGGAATGGTGCTGAGGCATCTTATAAATTGAATGGATTTTGATCCAAATGGGATCAGGAATACTGTGAGCATGTTCACAACAACTGTATAAATTGAAGATGTTCAGCCTACGGCTGCCAAGTGTGACATTCACCTGCGGCTCATAACCAGCCATCATTCAGAGCTGCAGAGGGGTACGCTGCTCTGTCAGATACTCTTCTCCAGAGCTCCTCCTGGAGGTGTACGCTTGCAATCTCTCTTCCAAAACCAGAGAGAGCACAGATGTGAACATGACTCCCTAGTCTAGCAGTGAGGCAGATTGGTGATGACATGTGGCAGAGGTAGGCTTGTCTGGAGAGATCTTGTAGGCTGCTGTTAGGCATACCCCCAGAACAGCAGCTGGAGGGAGGCAGACTGCTTGATGCATACAGTGGGCTACTGCCAGAGAAACTGCCTCATATGCTGCCTAGTAACTCGTTATGTGAAAAGACTTCATTTTACTAAAACAGAACTAGTTCTTCACCAAGAGCTATTTTTAGGGTGCTTGTAGCATTTCAACCATGCCCCCACAGATGGCTTTATGATGCCTCATTCAGGCTCACTCATCTTCCTCTAAACTAATAGCACCAACCCCTGGAAGGGCAATTTCACATATGGTATATATTTTTCCTGTGTAAAGCATGTTCCAGTCTCCAATCAGTGTCCATCTCCATGTTATGGGAAAGGAAATTCTGGGACATATCTCAGGCTCTGCATCCCCACTTTGTTGCATTGAGAGCTTTAGGCAATGGCAGAGGCTTATCTGCAGTACTTACACTTTAATAAGAACATGTGGCTCCCTTGATGCTACGCTGGAGGAGAGGAATCTTAGGCTCTTATTGTTCTTGAGGTAACAGCTGAAGAGCGGCCATGTATTGGTCCTTAATGCTCAGAACTTGTTCTCTTTTCTTCAATGTACTGTTAGCACTCAATAAATAATAAATAACTGCTATGTTGGTGTCTCTTTAATGAGCTGAGCCTATAGTCCCAATGTGCAGTAGCTGTGCTTGCACATCACCATCTGCAATTTTAATGGTTCTATTATGTAACCATAAAACAGAGTGTCAAGGAGTCTCTGGGACTCTTGCCTGAGTGAGGATTTGAACGGAATAGAATGTGAACAGCAGAGTTTGGCCCTGGATGCATACAAGTAAATTGATCAGCAGCAGGGCCACCATTTTCTATTTGTTTAAGTCAGTTCAGCACTTAACAATCTGAGGGAGGTTTCGAGAGCATATACCATACTGCTTGCTTATGAAGCACTTTCTTGTTCATTGCCTTGGATAAACACAAGCTGAACGCAGATAACCACCCCTGTGTCAGCACCACAGACTGGGCTAAAAATACCCAGAGTGACAGGGTCCCAACTGAAAAGTTCACAGCTCCCAGGGAGACCCCAGCAGGTGCACACACAAATCTCACTGTGCAGGGCAACAGCTCTGCTACTCCATTTCTACTAAGGGGCACAGAAGGGGAGGGTGGCACAGCATCAGAGTCCCTTAGCCACCTTCACAAGGGGAGGTGAGCATCAAAGCAGCTCAGTGCATTGCTGAGGGACAGGTTATACACACAGAGCAGGGTTTGTTTTTCTGATATTGCTGGGAAGCGTCTGCTTTGCTTTCTCTTTAGTGTGCTGCCTCCTGGACTGCTCAGCCCCGAGCCCTGTATGGAAAATGTACATCCACAGGCAGGGCACAGGAGGGAGAAAGGGTCAGCTGCAGATTACTAAAGCATCAGAGAGAGAAAAGGAATAAAAATTGTTTTAGGAGGCCATGGAAGAGAGTCAGAAGGAGGTGCCAGATCTTGGAAGATAACAGTGCATGTAAGAAGCTCAATGAGGAAAGGGAATGTGTGAAAAGAATAAAGAGAAACTGGAGGGAGAGCACATGGAAACTGGAAGGAGGGAATGGGAAAAAGCAGTGAATGGTGAGAGAGAAGTGAAGAACGGCAAGAGGCGCAGTTGAGAAGAGCAAAAGAGGGCTAAAGGATTATTTCATTATCTTTTAGGAAGAGGCTAGAAAGAAGCTTTTAAAACTAGGGGTTTGGTTTGTGGTTTGGTGTTTTGATTTTTTTTTTCCAGAAGAGAGCAATCTAAAGGGCTACCCAGCATCTAGAACTTTTGTAATCCCTGAAGATGCTAACTCCCCTGGAGATCTTAGTCAATTTACTATTCTAGTCATGGGATGAGTCCTAGGATCATTACATCCACAGTCCTTTGATTTCTGCTCTTTTTTTTTAATATGGCAGAGATTAGTAGTGTAGGCTTTTTTTCCAGGAGGTTATTGCTTTTTTCCAGACAATGCTGGCTTCTTACAAATGGACACAATATGCTTTGTTTCCTTCATAGGGGAACATGATTTCAAACAGCAGGCATCAATCTCAGAGAAGCTACCTGATGTTGCCATGCTTCATATTAGTTGAGGTAAGAAAACACTGTAGATACATTGCTAAGTTTTTGGGTGTATTTTTTAAGAGAATGCTCTCAGCAGAAACAGATTTATATTTTACCAACATATTTGTGTTTATCTCAACATGGACTGCTTTCTGCTACTTGGCAATCACTTATGGCAGCTGTGAATAAAATTTCTGTCCCCATGCTGTATTTTTTCCCCTGGGTCTTTCATGATAGGGAATGAAATGGGGGTCCCTATGCTTGCAGTTTCATTTTAAATGTTCTGGAGTCCCAGAATCCAGGAGAATGAAGTACCTCTGTGCTGAAAGATATTGGTAGTTAAATCTTAATAATAATACCCCATCAGTCTATAATTCTTTTTGTTCATCATTCTTAAACCACCTTACATTTGAAAGTAAATATTGTTATTTTAATTCTAAAGATAGGGAGCAGTGGAACAGAAAATTCCTTTAGTTGTTCAAAGTTATTCTGTCAATCTAGAACAGGAGACATTTTGGAATGATGCATATTGAATAACTTAAGCACCATCTAAACCAGCTTGTTTTTCTTTTGCTTTTATTTATTTTTTGACTACTTTTACTGAGACATTATAAAAAAACTCCCTTTTCTTTACTCTGATGCTCTGCTGCACTCATAGCAGAACTGACCCCAGTTAGGTCAGCCCTGCAGTGGAGCTGAGGTGCACCACGTCATAGATCTGTTTAGCTCTATTTGATCTGACTTTAAGGGGGCTTGCTTCAGCCTCACCATGAACTCAGCAGAACTTGCTGGCCAGGATCTGGAGAGCCTGGCTGCTGTGGCTGTATGCCTGCTGTTAACTATGCTACAGCTAGCTCGGCCAAGGTAAGATCCAGAAGGGTATGGATAGGGATGCTGCACAGCCATAGCTGTGTGTGTGGCCAGGAGCAGACTCATTGCACTCAAGTGTGTGAGGATTGCAGGTACAGCCCCTTAGTCCCTGTAGTAAATCTTATGCTAGAGTTTGAGTGTAAGTCACACAAGGTCTGTGGTGGGGAAGTGTCTCATTTCCAGGTACGTACAAGCTCACTTCTAGAGAATGGACCAAACTGTATTCTACAAATAGATTAATCTGTAACAATACATATCTTGTAGAACCCAATAAAATTATTGGTGTGAAAGAGAATATAACTTCTTCATATGGCAGATTTTACATTGGTAACTCAGGGTAGTTTTACCCATTTATATTGGCAGAAGTTTCTTTCCCATTTCTCTTAAAGCATTCTTAAATCCAAAAGATTTGGATCATTTGCTTATCTTTTAATGCATGATAATTACAATAAAAAATCCTGATGGTTGCCAGCTGATTTGGTATGAGGGTAGCTGAGGGAGGCAATTAAGTTAGATTCTGAACACAATCTTTCCTGATGTATTTGTGCACACTGGTATCACTGGATTCTGTGGAATGCAGATCAAAGTAGAACATCTTCAGATAAACATTGCTCAGGCTGAGAGATGGTGGGGAGTTTCCATTCAGTGTTCTCCTCAAGCATAGATTTCCTGTGCCATATCGAACATGCTACTTTGAGCCTTACTGCAACTGGGCATTGTTATGCCTGGATTTTAAGCAATTTGGTAGCAGTTATTCCAGGGCTCTCAGTGGTGGTTAATATTGTACTTCAAAAGTAAAAGTTGAGATTCCCCTGTGGATCTAGTTCCTAGACTATGTGTGTATCTTGGGATTGATATCCTTCACACTAGCACCAGGAAAGCAATGCTTTGGTTGCTGCCTGACGCTTAGATCCTTCTCTGGTACTTTTAGAGACATCTGATAAATGGAGAGTGGAGGATGTTGTAAATTGAGGGAGAATATGGCAACATGCCAAGGAAAAGGCTCTTATGGTGTAAACATTATGACTTAAGTGACCTTTCCTGAAGAAATTTTCATCCTCCATAGAGTCATTCTTTGCCTTTTAAATTACAGTGAGTTTTTCATCAGCACTTTTTGGAAGTGGCTTCCATGTGGATAGAAAATTGCTTCATTGTCTGGCATTATTTCTGTCACATCATTTCAGTTCATTTTGGAACTTGGCAATTTATGTTCACAGTTTTCCAGTAATGTTTGTGATCCACTGTGACACAAATCACTTCACATCCACTGGCTTTTCTTGCTTGTGCTATGTCACACTGAGACAGCATCAAGATGCGTGACCTCTTGTTGTAGTTTAACCCCAGCCAGCCACTAAGGCCCACACAGCCAGTTACTCACTTCCCTCCTGGAGGGATGGGGGAGACATTAGGAAGAGCAACAGTGAAAAAACTTGTGGATTGAGATAAAGACAGTTTAAAAGGTAAAGCAAAAGCCGCTCACACAAGCAAAGCAAGGCAAGGAATTCATTCCCCACTTCCCATGGGGAGACAGGTGTTCAGCCATCCCCAGGACAGCAAGGCTCCATCACATGCAATTGTTACTTAGGAAGACAAATACCATCACTACAAATATCCCCCCCTTCCCTCTTCTTCCCTCAGCCTATATGCTGAGCATGACATCATATGGGATGGAATATCCCTTTGGTAAATTTGAGTCAGATGTCCCAGCTCTGTCCCATCCAACTCCTGGTGCGCCCCTAGCCTGCTCACTGGTGAGGTGAGCAGTAGAAAAGGCCTTGGCTCTGTAAGGACTGCTCAGCAATAATGAAAACATCCCTGGTCATCAACACAGTTTTCAGCACAAATCCAAAGCATAGCTACTGTGAAGAAAATGAGCTCTATCCCAGCCAAAACCAGCACACCTCTGTATCATGAATTGTAATGTCATTGGGGATCCAGAACTCTGGTGATGTCATGATACTATTATGTAAGTCAATGTCGTGTAAGTCACTAGGGCGGTGGTACAGATCAGCTAGAGCTGTAGATGGGGATCAGGAGACATAATTTCTATTCATTAATGTTGGGGGGGAGGATTGTTTAGCCTTATTCAACTTCTGCTTTTTATTTGTAAAATCTGAATAGCAATTCTGCACCCACATTTGATAAGATAGATAGAAGAGAACAGATATGTACCAGTACTGTATTCTGTAATCACTTGTTATCATTGTTCTCCAAGATCAAAAGGTGATCCAAATATTTTAACAGGTGTAATTTTTTTTAAAAAAGCAACTGGGTAAGAGAAGTATGCAGTATTTGAGCACCAGGGTTTAAGTTTCTGAGTGATGAGAAGGTCTGTGAGCTTTCACAGCCTTCCTTTAAAAGCCTCATTGCAAGTTCCTCACTCCTCTGGCACAAGAAGTCTACTCGCATACATAAAAGACATGATATGGCAACAACTGTGGTTACACTTAGGCTGCAGCTGGAGAGCAAAAGAAGGTATGAGGTAGGTGTCCAAGTGTCTGCAGCCATACAGCCACAAAACCAAGTCCTCTATAGTGAGAAAGGGGAATAGAAGCCATGAGGTGCCAATGGCAGTAGGGGTGATTCTCATCTGGTGGTGATTGCCTGTAGACACCTGATGTGTATGCAAAGTTTATAGGACTGAGCTACCTGTCAGAGAAACAGTTTATTTGCAGGGGCACAATAGTAACTAAGTGGCTGTGTGAGGCTTTGCCAGTCTGTATTTCAAGAATTTATTTTGCATGGGAGACAGAAAAATCTGCTTTCCTAAGAAATATGTCATCCTTTCTTGACTTGTATATTAGAACATTTGAGGAGATGTAAATGGGATACAGGGTATAATACAGGACTGTTCACAAGTCCTAGCTTGCTTCTCAGAGCAGTGTGTCTGAGATGCTGTTGCCCTCCATGCCACCACTGTCCTGGCAGCACTTTCTCCTGAGCACTACAGCAGCTGGGAAGCACAGGCTTAGCCCTCAGCAAAGGCTGGGCCCAGTGCTCCTGGCTGCGAGATAAGCAGGAGCAGCACAGCTAATGCTGTGTGAAGCTCAGTAAGTGCCTTGCCCCTGGAAGGAGATGTGAGGGTGCTTTTTGGAAGTTGCAGCAGGGAATAGTTACATATATGTTAGTCAGGTTCTACTTCAGTCTCTTCAGAAAAATTTTACTTTTTCATGAGTAGCCTGCGGGTCAGGAGCAAAAGAAAAGGTGGAGATCAGACTGATTTACAGGAGGGGAATGCTATAAGCAGTTTGTCTCTTGCAAGAAGGCAGAATAAGATTTTCTGCACTTCTTAGACCTTGCTCCCAAGTATAGACTCAAATCTGATAGGCAATGATGTTAGACCAGGGGGTAATTTATTTGGCAGATCTAGTCTCTCTGCTCTTGGACTTTCTAGTAATATCTAGTGGAATTGTTTTCCTAAGTTATTTCAAACCTTGGGAGAGAAATCTAATCTAAATAGATAATACAAAATCTAAATAGATATTAATAAACATAATAATAAAAATATACAGTAAATATCATGATAAATCTAAATATGTAATAGACTATAATAATAGAAAATACATAATATGATATGATATATATATGATATGATATGACATAACATAACATAATATAATATAATATGATATAATATGATATAATATAATGATAAATCTAAATAGATCATAATAATACAGAAACTTTCAGTAGTAATAAAATTAGGGTCTCTGTATGCTTCATTCTTTTGGTCATACCTTTCAAAATGTCAGCTTTCCCATACAGAACAATTTTGTAAGCTACTACTGTCAACTTTTCTGAAAACCTCTGTCTTCTTCAATTCACAGATCATAGAAAAGATGCACCTGAGTAATCTGTCATCTGTTCCAGATACTTTTGTTAGTGTAATTCAAAGAGATGAACCTCTTTTTATCTATTGATCCTAGTGGATGGAATAAGGAGTCTGTACCTGACTAGCTAAGCTGGAGGGAAAAATATAAATTCTATAAGACTTTGAAAGCTCAAAACCTGAATCTGCATGGCAGAACTTCAGCCATGCAAACATTTGTTATGTGCTACTGCTGTCAAGAGCTTCTCCTGGTTCAAGGCATCATTTATGCAGTCTCTTTTGTACTTGGTTTTCTGTATCAGACACTGATTTCTTATGGTCTGTTGCAGCTCTTGTTTATTTATTGTTTTCCTGCTAGAACCTTTTCCATTAAAGAAATTAATGTAAGCATCAGATTTTGAGATTAATCTCCTCAAAGCCATGCAATGTCAGAAGTTAGTTTCCCCAGCAATACCAACTCATGCTGCTATTATGACAGACCATAAATTCCAAAGGGCAATTATTATCCAAGATTATTATTCAGTTTTCTTTTGATCTAAGTATCACTAGGTGCAACCTTTTTCTAACCTTGCATACTTTCACAGTTTTAGGCTTAGGAATTCTCCTCCTAAAAACAGTAATTGATATTATTTAAACAATCTATTTTATGTTTTTCCTTTTTTCCACTTGTGCATATAAATATGCTCACTGGAACCTCTAGAGAAGGTATAATTCTTTCACCTGGTATTAACTTTTAGAAATTACCAAAATTACCTATTTTAATTGTAGGAATTAGAATTTTCTTGCATTCCTACCTCTGGCACTTGGGTCCTTTATCATAAGTGCCTGTTAGAATAGTGACTTCTGTGTACTTCAGATACTTCAGAGTTACATTTATTAACTGTCTATCAAAATTTTTTAAAAAATTTAGCTTAATATGCAAGGGACTTCTGACTTCTTGGCACAGAGCTCTGAACTGTGCATAGCTATGATCAGAGGCTTTGTCCTTTTTTATTTTTTATTGGGGATATAGAACCCCAGACTGGTTTGGGTTGGAAGGGACCTCAAAGCCCATGTAGTTCCAACCCCCTCCCACAGCTTCTCCAGGCAACTTGTGCCAGTGCCTCCCCACCCTTGTAGGGAAGAATTTCTTCCTTACATCTAATCTAAATCTCCTCTCCACCAGCTTAAAGCCATATGCCCTTGTAACCAGACCCTCTCCAGCTTTCCTGCAGCCCCTTTAGGTACTGCAAGGTCTTCCTGGAGCCCCCTTCTCTCCAGGCTGGACAACCCCAACTCTCTCAGCCTGTCTTCATAAGAGAGGTGCTCCAGCACTCTGGTCATCTTCATGGCCTCCTCTGGACCTGCTCCAACCGGTTTGTGTCATTCCTGTGCCGAGGGCTCCTGCTCTGGATGCTGTCTGCCAGGTGTGGTGTCATGAGAGTGGAGTAGAGGGAAAGAATCACCTCCTTCGACCTGCTGAGTTTTGTAGCAATACAGCAGTGGCTCATTTTCATGCTTCTCAGGAGATCCTGGCTGACATTTATCTCTGCCTTGACTTTGCACACTGCAGAGCTCTTTATGCAACTCATTCTTCATTGAATTGTGAGCTTTTTCATTGCTGGGAATCAAGATGACTAAGACAATTCAATAGTAGGAGGTCAATCTTAGTTTCTCCTTTACCCTTTGGGTTCTAAATGTTTATTTTCTGCCTAAGGACATTATTTATAAAGTCTCTCAAGGAAGTAAGAAGCATTTCACTTCTCTCATCAAAACAGCCAAAGTTCAAAATCACAACTTATCAACCAATCTTTATTTTAAATTATAACTCTCAAAATATATTTTTCTTTAAATCCAGAATTTTAATTTTTTTTTTCCAATGGAAGATATTGCACTGAAGTGAAACACTGGATGTGTTTACTGGGTCTGCTCTTAGTGAATGGAGTTAGAGTGTGGTTTCTGCTTCTACCAAGTATATTTGTTTGTGTTCATTTATTCCCATTCCTAGACCTGTAATCCCCTTTAGGTATGGAGTAAGATGCCTGATAAGTAAAAAAGTTCAATGTAAAATGAAACAGCACATGAACAGGGAAGTGCAGTATGTCATGCAGGTTTGTTTCTAATAATAATGTTAGATATTTTTGATCTCTTGTTCATGATTTAGCTCTTAAGGTTCTGCATAGCCACTTGAATGCAAAGTGCAGGTTCTGAAAGGAATTACAGAAAATATAAAGATTATTATAATGGTTCTACCATCATAATAATAACAAAACCATCAATAATTTAAAAATACAATCAGTTTATTAATTATATTGTAAGAAAATGAAAACTGTATCAAAGCATTGCAGTGCTTTAGCTACCATAGATAAATGCCTATACCAGGATGGGATCAGATGCACACAGCCTTTGATGGAACTGAAGTTAAATAGAAAATTAAAATAAATATAACAAATTCTAGCTGAAAACCCTACTCCATAGCTTTCAGTGACTGGCTGCCCTTGGCTTGCTGTTTGGCAAAAAGCTGTTCCTTCAATTACAAGGAGCCCTTTGACTCATTCTGACTTAGGGAAAAAATATTTTTGACTCTTCTGCATAATTCTTGGAGCATCTGAATTGGGAAGATCTTTTTATTTTAGTTCTAATCTTGCATCCCATTAACTACTCCCAATTTAGGACTTCAGATAAAAATACAATCTTAAAAGGTGGCACAAAGAAGTTGCTTTAGGAAAATACATGAGCTTTGAAGTAGGAAGTGAATTGCTTAGACAGTCTTTATCATTAAAACTATCCAAGATGGTATAGAGATCATCTTACAGAGCAATTGCCATGACTGACTGTCTACTAACCCCATTCCAGAAACAGAAAAAAGAATCATTGGTCCTTCTAAAATCTTGATGAGTTTAATATATCCATCATTTGACAGAAAGCATGGAGGGAAATACATCTCTAGAAACTGTGCATGAGTCTCCCATTCCAATAGATTCTTCTTGCCCTTTGTGAAAATAGAAAAGTTTACCTGCTCAGAATCTGAGCCTTGGGAATGTCACTGCCTACACTTACTGCACTGTTCATTTAAATTGCTCTTGGGTAGAAATGAAAATGATTCTTTCACAATCCTTTTCAGTTGCTAATTTCTGTAATTCTTTTTAGTTGCACTTTACAATGAAAAATACATGTGCCACAATACATATCTGTTCCATCATTGGTGGACAGGAACAGTCTGCTGCTAGAAACAGTGCCCAGGGGAGCTCTGGCTATCTGTGTAGTATTTTACTTTCAAAAACAGCAGCACATTTTATTTGAAAATGCCCTGAAAAATTAAACTTGCAACCATATCTAACAGGATGATAAGCATTCCGAGAGAACAGGATTTCATACTAATCATTCACTGAGAGCAATGCAACTGAGAGAGAAAGAACTAACACGGATGAAAGGCGCTAATTGTGCTAATGAAACTTTTTAATGTTGTCTACTGATGAGGCAAGCATTGGAAAGCTGCTGCTTCCTTGAATTGGATAAAGCATAGAAATTCAATATGTGTTCTTTGTTTGTAATGTAACCTTCCCAAGCAATTTCTGATCTTAGTTCTCATAAACCAGTAACATCCTAGTAAGCAATTTCACTGTAGCAGATAATGGTTCAAGGACTTGCATAAGAGAGAACCAGATGCACGTAAACATCCTTCATGTGAGGGTTGTGTCAGTCATCCAGGCAATGCAGAAATGAGCCACCTCCCCCTTTGTTCTGCACCTGCTGGTACTGAACGCAACTGCTGTAGCCAATAAGATGCAGTAGGTGCTGTTTCTCCTGCTTTTCATAACGCCTGGTTTACTTATAAGAAAGACATCAAAGCACAAGAAGGCAGGAAACAGAGATGCCAAGGATAGCAAGATCCAAGGAAGGTAGAATCAGAGGAAAGCAATCCATGTATGCTTTTTTTTTTCTGGAATTGTCTTGAAGTCTGAAAAGGTTTCCAGAATTTTTACTCAATTATTTTTCCAATTCTGACCATGAGAAATACAGGGAGAAAGATTTTCCTGGCATACAGTGAACACATTGTCATTAACCTCTCCTGCTGGCTCTCCTAAAAGAAGGGAGGGCATCACATGTTTTGTTATCTGTTGGGTATGAACATGAAGTTGAACTTCCCTTTCTCTGTGGGATATTTTTAGTAGGCTTAGGGATATTTTTAGATAGTGGAAGTCTTTTCTAAGAACTTTTATAGTATAACTATCTTAATTGGTTTATAAACTTTATTACTCTGTATTTCTTTAAAACACCAACACTAGTGATATTTTCTTGAAAACTGAAAAGAAAAGATAATGTAGAAGTATCTATTCATTACTTGAAACTAGTAAGACACAGTTACCAGTGCAGGATTAAACTTCTGTGTATCAATAGCGACGGAAATCTCCTTCCAAGATTTTTTTTTCTCTCTTTGGGATGATTATACGACAAAAGCTGCTCTGTGTCCCCATTTTCATTACCCTTGTTTCTGGAGTTGCTACTTGCACCATCATTGTAAGGAAGTTGATCTACTAAGTAGAGAGTGCATGATTAAAACTGGTGTGGGTGATATCCAGTTTTTAGAGTCATACATGGTTTTTGTAGACCTATTCGTTTGCCATGTAACCAATGCCAAGGTCAGTTGGGACAAATCTGGTATTGTTCCCATTTCTGTGGAATGACTTTTTCTTTTTTTTCCTAGCTGAAATTTTAAATTTTCCTAATGGAATTAAACACTGGACATTGGGATACCTAATAAGCTAAATAATTTGCTTAAATCCAATTTGGATACTGTCCTAGTTACTGTAGCAGCAGTATTCAGCATGCTGGATATTGGCATCGCTCAATGCAGAAAAGGTTAATGCCATAAAAATTATGTGTCCTAAGATGGTTTTATCTTTTTAGCAACTTCCACTGCCCAAAGGTTAATTTTTGTGGTGGCTTAGTGAGAAATTCTGCAGCCCTTACGCTCTGTACTTAGATCTCCTACTGATTGTAATTCCTCTAAATTAACAGAATTCTTATGGGAGGGAAAGACCAAACACCAATAATATTTTATCATCTCTCTACTTCTGAGGTAGTTGTACTTCATACTTACAGCTTCACCACGCAGCAGTCAGTTCAAAGCAGATGAGCCTTATATGCTTCTGAGTACGATACCTTCTGGCAATGTGAAACGTGTAAAAACTGCGTGATGCTTTACGGCCAAAAGAATGAAGTCACTAGGGGGTCGTAACAGAAAAGAGCTACTGATCTTCGTTCACCACCTGCCAGGCCTATGAAAAGCCAGGTTGCTTGTATGTAATCAATCTCTCTTTTTATTGTCCTGCTCTCATGCCAGTGTATTGGCTGTCTCCATGAGCTGTTGAGCTGCTACCTTTTAATCCTTTTGCTCTGTCAGGAGCCTACAGAATCTCCCACTTCCTGCCTTTTCCCACAAGCAACCTGTAATTTCAACTTCTGATGTGCTTACCTACTTTGTAAATGTACCCTTGCACAAATCTTTCTCTCCCAACTTTTCTTTCTTTAATAAGATTTCCCACATGATCACTTGCCACTTCTTTCTTTTAGTACAGTTGGTTGTCTGGAGTTAAGCTGGTTAGCTGGATGAATAAGGCATCGACTGAATAAGGATTTGCAAAAGCAGTGATCAAAGTAAAGAGCTGTGTATGAGCTAAGCAAACATATATTTTGTTACATAATAATTTGACAGTGTCCCCTATTGTATCAGTGATACTCATATTCTAATCTAATCAGTTTCTTGCCTTTTAGCCCAACAGTCTGTTAAACACAAAACATTTTAAATGAGAAGCAGTCTGAAGTAAGTTAATTTAGCAAAGAGCTTGAAAGCTTTGGTTATTAATGCTTCATGGTACCAATGATAGCAACTTTCCACAAAGGATCTTCAAAATATAGTATATTCATTATTTTACTATTTCTCTGGCTCTTTATGTTTCCAGTTTAGGATTCACTTCTCAAAGCAGTAAAGGCTATTGCTACTCCAATATAGAGGAAATATGATTTTATTTTTAAATATGAATTACAGTAATTGCAGTGAATCACCATTAGAATGAACTGTAATTATTAAGACTAAAGTCTACAAATCTATGGATTGGAGTAAATCAGAAGTGATTCACAGAATCACAGAAAAAAAATAGATTTGAGGGGACTCCTGGCAGTCCTGTAATCCACTGATATGTTCAGAGTAGGGCTGACTTCAGTTTTTAGGTGAGGTTCCTCAGATCCTTGTCAGTGCAGTTTTTAATATCTCCAAGGATAGTAGAAAAGTATCTGAATACTGATGGATGGAAATGGATTTTTCCTGAAATTATTGTTTTGTAGGAATCCAGTTATTTGGAGAGATGCACTTACTAACTTCAGTGTGAGCAGGCCTAATGCCTTAAACAAAGGAGGCCAGTTTAGTCCTGCTCTGGACTTAGCTTTGTACTCAGAAGGAGCCGTTTAGGTGGTGTTCTGTAGGAGGTGGGGACATTTGTCCTGCAGAAGGCATGAATAATGTGGCTTTGTGAAACAAACCAGTGTAGAAAACTCCTGTGATGTGTGTCCTCACTGGCCTTGGTGATGGTGTCACTCACAGCAGTATCACAGAGCTGTACAAATGCTTTGTGGCTTTGTAGTTGACTGCTTTTTGTCATTAGGCCTTAAGTTTTTCTCTACCTTGAGTTTTCTGTCTTTGCTGCATGCTCATGAACAAGATACAGAAAAAGGGCTTTTTTCAGAGAAAGGATGTGTGTGGAAACATGCCCGTAACGGGAGTGTCTTGGTGCTGCATGGAAACGTGTGATACCTGCGGTTCTTGTAGTTCTGTGGATTGCAAGTGCTGAGAGTTACACCAGGGTACAGAACAGCTGGGTTCTGGGTAATGAGTATTATGAATTGGACTTTAAGTATTTTTAATACTTAAAATTTTCAAAGTAATCTAAGAAAAGAAGCGACCCTATATCCAGCTTTCTCAAACAATTCCCTGGTAGCGATGAACAGTGTATGCAATTCTGTTTGGGAAGTTCTGTCAGTTGGGTTTTTTTTCCTTTTTCTCCACTGAACCACTGGCTAAAGGTATCCTGAACTTGCTCTTTCTATGCCTTTCATCTTAGTTTCATGAAGAAATGGATAATATCCAACTTGGGAATGGGATTTCAGGTGTAATGCTAATGAGAAGTGTCTGGTATAATTTGTAAGAACATAAGTAGTTCCACTGCACAAGTGTGTGTGAGCTTATCCAGCAGAAACTGGAACAGAGGATGTATTATTGGACTCCTGCCAGGATGAGCTGCATACATTAAATGCTAACCAGAGCTGGATAATTTATAATATTAGCCTATTTGTCTTTCCCTTTTGAGAGCAAGTTAGTAAGCGGGTTAATTTAAACTTATGTACAGACTTGTGCTTGAAAGTATCTTTGGAGTATGTATACCTTACCTGTTCATGATACAATTGCTAAGAGCCAAAGCCTGTTATGGGAAGGATAACTCTGCAGGTTTTACTAGGCAGCTGCTCCTGAAATGAGAAAACCTCAGTCTTGGAAGGAAGTCATCACAATTCCATGCAGAGTCCCATGCCAACATGGAGGTTTTATACTGACTGTAGAATCTTGAGGAGTGGGCAAACATTTACTTTAAGCACATACCCTTAAAGGCTGTACAGAATATTTGCTGATAAATTGTATTAATTAGTCTCGCTATTCATAATAAAAAAGGTTCAAAAGAGAAGGCAAATTACAGCACAGCAAACTGCCATATTCAAATGAGTGAAATTAATTCAGTAATATGTAAAGGGAGTTTTAGGTCTGGTCTGTAAAACCTTCAGGCATTGTACAAATGTCTGCACTAATTTTGGATGATGTACCAAATAGTCTGAACAGATGCATACAGTGTACTGTACAGAGCAGGTCTGTGTGGTTTGGTTTGTTGGTTTTTTTAGTTGCTTGACTACTGCACCATGAATAGGCTGCTGCTCTGCTTATGTCAGCTACTGGTCAGTAATCTGCTGTATCAGCACTCCAAGGTATTGCTGATTACCTCAGAAAAGTGTTTTCTTTTTTCAAAAGAAAATCTAAGAATGAGGATATTCTGGGTGAACAAAATGAGGAAACTTATTCCAAAATCCTGAGATTACTCATATGATTTTTATCAAATCAATTGTACCAAAGATTGCCAAGTTTACAGTCAGTTTGTGTAATGTTGCAGTTACCAAAAATATGTCTACCAGTGAAGATCACTTCATAGCTGCAGTGATTTTCTAAGTGGTAGGCTTCTTCCTGAGTTTATTTTAGGTCAGATTAAATAATCATTATTTGAGCTTTCAAATATCAGTGTTTAATTTCATTTCACATTGACAAAGTTGTGTTCTGTATATTTTCTTTTCGACAGTCTGGTGGTAGATGTGCTAATACAGGCTTTAGTTCTCAAGTTGTCTTAGGTACATGGTGTCCCTCTGGAATCCCAAATTTCTGTTCTAACCTGTGTAGAACTTGCATGCAATAATACTTCTCATTAATTTGAAGATAGCAAGCAGTTTTAAGATTAATTATCTTATTGGTGTAAACACTGACTAGGCAACTAGTGTGCTGTGACTGCTACTCATTATATCAAACTCAATCATTTTACTGTTGCCTTGTCCTCCTCCTCATTTGTTTCAGCTCCATCTGCTTGCTCTCTCATATATTTGCACTGGTTTGGATGAGGTGCCCAAGCTTCCTGGGGCAAAATGTTGTCTTATATGGAAATAGGGTCTAGCTTTACATAATACTGCAATACAAATGCAATATTAATGCTTATGCTGCTACTAATTTGACTTTTTCCTCCCTGTGTGACTCTTGAAAAGTATAATTCCTATTTTGGAGCTAGTTTAGCTACATGAAAGTTAAGAGTAAAATTGATCACGTCTCACTAGAGCCCTTTAAAAGAAGGGTGCTAGTCTTAGCTAGTCATCAAAGCTTCTTTCATTATTGTTGCAAGTGGTATGATTAGAGGCTGGTATTTCTTAAGATGGAATGAATGACACTTTCAGAGGATAAGTCATCCTGCCTGAATGTAGTAGAGCTTAGTCATCTACTGGAGTTGTCTCTCTCTCTGAACTACACACTAGGACTATATGAAAAGCTTAGATTTGGTGCCTAACTTATTTGAATCACAGTGCAAGTGTTCTGGACAAGCCCCCATTTCTGATTCTGTGTTGTGCCTCAGCTGCTAGAAAATTATTTTCCTTTTGCATTATAATGGTCTTACAAGCACAACTTTCAGCAGTAGGTGCCCCAGGCTTTAGGACTTAAATCCCTGATGAATAAAGCATATCATTAAACAATTAAGATGTCCTTTTAGCTATCTCTTAACAATGTCTGTTATTAAATACAGAGGAAAAGACCACTGTATATTAGCAGAGTAAAGCTTACATCAACTAACCAAGTGTTATACAGTGTTCTTCTAAAGTTTGTATGTAAGTAAATCTCTCTCCTCCTGTTTGCCAAAGTAGGGGGCTTTTCCTAATTTTCTTCCTAGATAAAGCCAGGAGGTCTCTAAAGATTTTAGCTCATTCTGACTCTTTCCTGCTGCTGTGCCATCAATGCAGATGCAATATTTCCTTCAGAAAGGGCTTGTTTAGTTGGAGCTGTAACAGGGAAGCAGCCAAGGGGTTGCAGCTGCTGTCATTCTGATAAAGCATGAAAGAGGTAAACAGCAAGGTAAAAACAGTGGGATGATTTTATATCAATTCTTATTTTTCTTCCCATTGAGAAGGCTTTGTTGAGTTAGCTTTGTTTCTTTACTGCCTTCTGCAATAGCAATGTTTTATAAATAGAAAATACTGTAAACAGTGGTGATGTTAAGCACATGAAAGGTTAGTGGGTTTTAGTTTGGAATTGGAAATATCTTCCTGTAATGAAGGTTGTGATTTCAAAATATTTCAGAACTGTGCAGCTAAGGTTTCTCTTTGTCTGTCCTTCTCAACATTGTGTCTCTTGAGCTGATATTTCACTTAAAATTAAGTAGCAAATGAGAAGAACAAGATAAATCTATCAGGAGAAGTCCTGCTTTGAGATTAGTGGCACTATTCCCAAGAAAGTTAGTTTCAAAAACAGTCTGTCACCTGAGTTTCAACTGAGAATTTTATCAATAGCCTTCTGAAACAAAAATTGTTGGTTCTGGGCTTTTCTCTGCCATTCCACTGTCATTGCTTATCACATAAATCAGCAGGGAATACTGTGATTGCAGAATATATTTAGCTGGCTACATTAGTCACTGGGGATTTTGTTCTTGTGATTCTATTTGTTTGATTTAATATATGTTTGCATATTCACTGTGCAGCCAATAAACATCATGTTTGTTATAATCAAAAGTATAACTCTGATTTTACTTGATCAGCTAACTGCATATTCATGAAGGCAAGCCACTGGTTTGCAGACTGTCCTTATAAAGTATGTCTGCAACAATAGGACTTTATTTATGAGCATTAAAATAAACCAATATTTGGTATTATTGTCTTTTTTGCTTTTGTAATATTCTGAGCATCTTGCAGAGTTTATATCTGTCTTCCCTATGCATTCCTAAGCATTTCTACCTTTCCTTATTATACCACATAGTAGTCTATATATGGCAACAGTCAGCTTCTACAAAGACAACAGTAGCAAGCATCAGATGTGTGTGGCTTTTGACTGGTGCAAGTCAGGCAGAAGCTAATCCAGATTTTCACTTACCAGCTGCAGGACTTGTTCTAAGGAAAAAAAAACCATCCTTCAAAACTAGAGAAGAGGAAGGGCCTGAGAAATGATGACAGTGACAGAGCAAGCCTTACCTGTATAAAAATAAATACACAGTTAATCATTATTTTCAGAAACAGTCATAAATTTACAGAACTTTCAAAGAAAAAAAAATTGAATTTTTTATATACTTTCTGCTTTAAAGTTTTTTGGCATCTGGTCACCTCTCTAGTTGAGCTCCTAGCTATTCAATAAGATGACTCACCTACTTTTCTCACCTAATGATCTTTATTCCAAAAATTGGAGGTTGGAGAAAGAGAATAATTAATTCCCTTAACTCCACAGTGAATCATAAAATTGATAATCAATCAATTTGCCTATGTAGCACCATTTTTGAATAAAAACCAGAACCCGATATTTTAATGTTTTAGGTTTTTTTCATCAGTGACCTGAGTTGACTCAGTCTGAGCTGCCTCTGAGTTAACTACCAATGAAGAAGACTTTAAAACTCCTCTTTGGCTTAAATCCTGTGGGTAACACTATTAAATGGCAAGTCCACCTGTAGTATTTGAAGCATGGGCACTAGACTGAGCCAAAGAGTACAAGTGAAAATTGTATCTAACAGATTTATTCTGGCCCATTGCACACCATGTTTTTAACTGATTGGAACCTAGATACTAAAGCCTGAATCATGTCCCTGTTGTAGAGTAAGAGAAAGGCATAAAGACAAACTCTCTTCATTGTAATTCCTCTTAGTAATTCCTTTAATGGCTTAATTTAATGGCAGCAAATATATCCTTGCTAGCATTTGTGTACCTGTAGCAATGTATGTAGAGGAGTGGGTCTGTGGCCCATCCAGATTTATTGCCGCAAAGCTTGACTCCTATAAAATCAGGCCTGGGGGTCGAGTGAAGATATGTTAAGGCACAACTGGAATTCAGTAGGAGAAGAGCAGAAGTCTGAGAACAAGATAAGAAACTGCAAGAATGTTAACAACTACCTTAAAAAGGAACAACGTGACTGTGTAGCTTTAACCCATTATTAGCAATAGTGAGGCTCATGTAAAGCATGTGAACAGATCATCTAACCAATAGCAATGTAATGTAACTCGTGCTCTGAGATAGAAACCTATATAAGCTGTGTGTGTTTCAATGAAGGAGCTCAGCATTGATCACACTGATCCGAGTTGAGTCCGCAAAACTTCGGCTCCAGCATGTACCAACAGAAAAGACTGAGCACTCAGGCTACAGATGTATTTCTGTACCACCAGAAGTGTTATTAATTTAGTTTAGCCTTAATGAGAGAGGGTCAAGGGCATTTCTTAGTGTTGTTTACATCTACCTTGTGGTGGCATATATAGAGGGAGTCAGATTCTTCTGTCCAGGTTCCCAGTGACAAGAGAGGCAACAGGTCCAGGGTGGAACACAGAAAATTCTGCCTTAATATAAGGAAAAAATGTTTCTTGTGTCAGTGGTTGGACACTGGCACAGGTTGTCTAGAGTGGTTGTGGAATCTCTATCCTTTGAGATACTTGACAGTTGACTGGACTGAACAGCCCAATCTAATGGGACCTGTGTTGAGCAGTAGTTAGGCTTGGTGCTCTATGAGGATTCCTTCCAAAATCTATAAACCAAAATCCTTCAGAGATTTTGATGGTACCTTTAATTTTGTAGCTTTTTTTTTTTTATAAAATCAGGACTTTTTCTCTCATCTAATTCCTATATGCAGTAGCTCAGTCGGTATATTCATCAATAAAAGTCGGCCTGTAATGGCAAAACACATTTTATTAGCTTATTATATCCTTATTAGGTTATTGGGGAAAGGTTTATTTCCCCCAGTGCCAAGTTTTGAAAGCAATGTGCCACCACTGTTTCTTGGGGGCATCAACTCAAATGGAGCTCAAGAGATGAGTCTCGTGCTCACTGCAATCCTGCTATTGCCTCTGGATCAGGCCTTATGTCCTCACACTGCGGGTATTTGTATCCAATCTCCAGGATGAAATTAAGACTTTTAAGTGTATGGTAATAGATATTGGGCTGTGCCCAAGAAAAGGGGAAAATAAACTCTGTGTTAGGCAGAACTCACCACAAGATGTCTCATGTCTCACTACATACTTCTCATGAGGGTAGGGAGCTATCCAGCTAAGTCTGGTGAGCGTAATGCGAATGACATGATTTAGATTTTTCTGCGGAGCATGTTAAGAACACATAAAAATAGACTGGATGTGGAACCCAGGCATGAAGAGTGTGCTCGTCAAAGTGTGATTAAAAATAAATGCATGGAGAGTAACATCTCTGAATATGAAAAAAATTCTCCAGGAAGGGGAAGAACACGAACAGTTAAAGCCAGCGTACACCACTAGAAGAATGACTGAACGTTATAACACACGCTCAGTTGTTATTTCTAAAGCCTTTACTAAGCAAGCCTAGTGGAATCTTTAAGGCCAAAGCATGTCTTTAAGGATGGTTTCTCAGCCATGTAACACTTTGGCGTGTGGAGGAAATACCTTTAAGTAACTTTTTATCTTTTTTATCTCTTGGCTTTGGGAGTCTTGAGGAGAGCCCTGCCACAGGTGGATCTGTACAAGCACCTGGCAAAGTGCTCTGTTCATACGCGGGTGTGTATCTGCTAAATATGGGTGTTTTATTGGAACTCTTTTGTGTTTGTGCATGTGCGACTTCTCCCAGCACTGGAGCAGACTCTCACTCTTCAGTTCCTTGGGCGAGGATAGGTTTGGGCCCCGCTACCCACTTTCTTTATGTGAATGAAAGCTGTAACCGTTAATTGCTTTAATAGCCATTCACATGCAAAAGAGTCAGCACTTCCATGTTGAGGCCTGTACTCCCAGCAAATAGCGGGGATCCGTGTGCCTGCCCGGGCAGGTCCGAGCTGTGGGTGTCCTGGCCACGCGGTGCCGAGCGCCCGGAGCGGCCGTGAGGCGGCGGGGCAGGACGGGGCGGCGGGCAGCTCCGGGACACCCCTGCCCGTGCACGCCCGTCACACAGGTGCGCGTGTGTCGGTGTAGAGAGAGGGACCCGCCGTGCTCCTGCCCCGCAGGATGCGGGAGGAGGTGGGGAGCGTTCCCTTACTAGTCACGGTCGCGGGATCTTGCCGCGGGAGTCGTCCCGGTGCCGGGGAACTTTCAGATTGATCTTCGCAGCTGGTGCAGGACCACCTCCCCCCCGCCCGGGCCGGGGTCCGGCGCGGCGGCCGCTCCTGGGGCGGGGCGGGGCGGGGCGAAACCGCCCTCAGCCGCCCTCTCCTACCGCCGCGCTCCGCCCGCCCGCTGCACGAGCCGGCGCCCG